>JARHVA010004277.1:1355000-1597500 GCA_037957365.1 Torreya grandis
CATTTGATATTAATTAAGCCACCAGTGTGGGTGAGGTCTACTCTTATATCATTACCACGTACACATATTATCTTATAGATACCTTTATTAGATACACCCTACATTAGATACATGTTGATTCTAGAGAGTTTTTCTCTACCCCATTAACATCTAAATCAATGTTATAATATAGAGCACCCACGCTAGGCACATATTCCTCTAATAAATGGGTCCCTAAGAACCACACAATTTATAGGCCTATTCAATGAACTCCATAGATTCATAAACCCACTACACATATAGTTTTAGATATAGATCACTTAATACATATGATTCATAGATATCAGATACATACTCACATAGTACATGCAACCACTCTTCATATATTTGATAGATGACACCTTGATATTGAGTCTCTTATGAGACTCCTCATTTAGTATGTTCCTCTCTCCTTGTACATAGTTTATCATACCTTTATCCTTGTATATCATTTCATTTTCATGTTGTTTATATATATATTATACCTAGAAAACACAAAAAAAATATACCATACTCAAAAAATTAAAAAACATTCAATTATTAGCTCAAAAAATTAAAAAATAGATCATATTCATTTCCATGTTTAAATTCCTTATATTTTCCACATATTACATATGTTTTTAATGCTAGTATATTCAATTTTATCATACATTCATTCTTCACTTGTTCTCTTTGAGTTTTTGTAAATCACTATAGGACCTAGGTCCTCTACATAGATCCATATTTCCTACTATCTACCAATTGTGGTAACATACACAAATACACATATTCAACATTATTATATTATCTCATTGGGGGCATCATACTACATAGCTTCCAATTTACTAGGATATATATTTAGATACTCCATATCACATATTTAGAATTAATTATATCTTGATATTTATCATCTTATACTACTCATATTTTTTTTGAACTACTATAGACTCAACTTTTGTACATCTTTTCTCTTACATAGATTTTTACCACATGTTTATGCATATTTTTATTTCTAGCTTTACTAGTTTAGATCTAATTATATATAATTTATTCTACATCTATTCAAGGTCATTTGAATATGCTATTATTATATGTATCTAATCCAATCCATTTCATTATGTGTATGATTTGGAAATGATCCCATGTCCTTGTGTGTTCCTTATTGATTATTTATGTAGAAATTTGAACATGTCCTTCCATGTGGATCTAGTCTAAATTTGATTATTTTATGCATATGTGTATATTTTAACATGTCTTTTTATGTTTTCTCTTTCTCAAACTTAGTGACATGACCATGCCCCTTGTATTATAGTCTATTAGCCTAATTTGTGTGCATCATGTGTTTATATGGTTATTTTCATGTATGTGTCACGGGCCTGACACTTGTCTCTTAATTATTGATTACACACTCAATTTTTTATTCCATGAGGGACCTCATGCATCTCCCATTCCTCCTTGGCTGCCTTGATGGACACCATACCCCATCCCCCTAGGTTTTTTATTTAGATTATACTTAGAATTCATATTCATATTTATGCTTACATTTTTATATCTATATTGACAACTTTTTGAATGTTAGATACATCATACATCATACCTTACCAATTTATGATTAGAATATTTTGCATTTTGATGTCATGTATATACATTATATTTTTGTATCATGCACATATCACCTATTTTATGTCTAACACACATGATTCATAAATTTTATTTTTAAGATAGTTATTTAAGAAGTTTAATAATTCCCCTCAAAAGAGGGGGAAATTAAAGGGGGTTTTCGTAGACATCAAGCCATGTCAATGCACTTAGAACATAGTTTTTAGCATGCAAACACAAAATACAGATCCTAGATTTAGGAAAACACAATGAAAATAGTCACATATAGATTGGTCTTAGTTTTTTAAAAAAATAATACATTTGGTCAATAATATGGCATAAAAAACACTAGCACAATGTGTTATTGACCAGGGTACTGCACTACTAGCTAGTACCCCTAGAAATAGAAAAGTATAGAAATACCTAAAAATATATAGAAGTTACAATCTAGGTTTCATAGTTTCAATAATAGATAATTAGACAAGCTTAGTATAAACTTAGTTTTCACATAGATTACACATGTTCTACTTAGATTGGGGGCATCAAGCATGGAAAGATCACTCATGTTTCACTTTTAGATACTTATATAAATTATTATGACTAAGTAAAGAATCCATATGCATATATATTAAAATTTTTGGTATGTGCATGGCACATTATTCCCATAACTTCAATTTGACACCAATACTCTCAAATGGAATTTTAGTTCCATGTCATTGTTTATGTTATTACTCTAGACTCCATTTGCACATGGGTTTGCACCAAATTGATGCATTATTCCATTTTTAATGGTTGTAATTATTGAGTATTACTTGAAATACATTACTGAGTATTCAAGGGGCCCTTTAGATATTTTTCATTTTGGATTTTTTGAGTGGACCCAAAGTCATCCCATATAGTTTTAGTTATATCAAATATATTTAGTTAAATTATTAATATTTTAGTTTAGATTCATAAAATACACATAGGTAGGTAATGATGGATTCATAACCTACTTGAGTTCTTGAGTCACCTACATAAGAGGGTTAGACAAGCCATCAGTCCAATCCAAGTTATTCAAATATTATGATCCACTGAGCAAGGGTGGGCATAGATGGAGTTAAGGCTAGCATGAGTTATTGAGCCACCCACACATGAGGATTGATCAATACATCATCCTAGTCTAAATTATTCACCATTTACACACATAGATGATGTCACTAGGTTATAAAATTGGTCCATGTACCTAACAAGGTGTATTATTTCCTTTCCTCTCCTTATCATCTCTTTAATTGATTTTGCCTTTGTTTTTTATATTTCTTAAGTAAATAATAATTCATTCATGTTTCATTCATAAGACACATAATGGAGCATACTTCTCAAAATCAAACCTAGATTCATGGGCTTCAACTCTTAGGTAAATCTACATACATTTATTTTTATTTATCCTAGTCATTTATATTTGTTAAATTTTTAGAATAAAGTGGGGGAAAATGTATTCATCCAAAATGTTATTTGAGTTAAATGAGTGTCACTTGAGACCACCTTGTCCTTAACTTAGCCTTAAACCTATTTTAGGGTCTCTCTTGATCAATTTATTAGTTTTGAGCAAGAACAACCTATTCCCAAATATAAAAATGAATCATTGAGCCACCCCCCTAAGCACCTAGGTACCTTATTCACTAGTTCCTTCCACTTGGGAATTAATGTGACCCTTTAGATACTATCACATTATGATATTTACCTAGGGAATGTGATACTATCACCTAGCTCTTCACTCCCCCAATAGATATCTTTATGTTCCTCAAGGCACTCTTAGGGTTGGCCTAAACCTATTTCACATCTTGAAAAGAACCATAATGTTATATAAAGGCCAATTTCAACCACTTATCTACTATATATAAATTAGACACAAATACTCATAAATAAACTCAAAAATAGTGGAGAAAATTAAGGCCAATGATCCTTATCTCGCCATACTTCTACATACACCTATCTATAGTAGTCTAAAGCTCAGATTACTCAAATTTTAGTCTCAATTCACATCAAATCACTCAAACTATCATCCATACTATCATTAACTTGCACTTATAAAAACACTTACTTTGGGAGAATTACACTAATCTTGATCCCTTTTAGAAGCATATGTATGTAGGCAATACTCAGAACATGAGGTGTTGAGGTCATGTAAATCCTACCCTATTAATTCCACTCTTTTTTACTTGTGATCCTCAAATACCCTAGAAAATTAGAGGCCTAGGGTTTGGAATTATAATAATTCAAAATAAGGAACATACAATGAACCAACATCTATGCACACAGTCATAGACTTCCTAGATTTGTTATTATTTTTATGTTAAAATGAACCTAACACATATATGATTCATATGAATCTCAAAATAATGAAACATGTTATGTGCATCTGATAGTCTAGCTAGTAGACTATGTTTGGATATCATGTATATGTTCCTCCATAGTTTTTGTCACCTCTAAAAATTATTAAACAATATTAACTACTCATATTTTTATCAAAAGTGTTAAATCAAATTAGAAAATATATTAAATTAGTAATAAAATAAAATTATTCTTTACTTATAATGTATTGGCCATTTTAATTTTTCTCTACTAAATCAGCCACTTATAATGTTTACATATTAGACATATATTTTTTGTCCTTATACATTCTCGATACCTATATGGTACTGAACATGGTTTCCTTTCCTATGGAATTGATTGAATACATAATTTATCATCCATGTTATTTTTTTAATTTTTATATCATCCATAAATATATGGTTTTGGCTATACAATATGCATTCTATTATGTCAATCATAATTTTAGTATATCAACCATATATATCACCTATTATATTTTACCAACCACCTCATACAATAACAATCACTATAGTCACATATTAAAGTATAATTGCATCCACAAAACCATATGACACTAGATAGGATTGTGACTTCACACTACTCAATTACATTGGCCTATATGATATAATTTCTTAGTGGTAGTTAATTATTTTCATGGCCATAATAAATAACCATGCCTATAAATTTTACCCTTATATTTATACCTATCTCCCATAACTATTTGGTATACATTTTGATGTATCATTGGCCAAATTATGCTACATGGACATACACTGACATATATATCTCCTAAATCTACTCTATTTTTACCTATCTATCTTATCATAAAGAAAGGCATCACATACTTTCATGGATCCTATAATATATATATAGAGACATCCCATGATATTATATCCAGAGTCTCTAATCATACTATAAATGGTTGTACATACCTATATATTTAAAAAAATTGAAACTAACCAAATGATTTTCCTTTTAGCCTATTTATATCTCCCAATTCACATTTGAAAATTTCTCAATTTTACCTCTATATTTAATATTTTTATCATATAATTGTTTTCATATATTATTTTGATAAACCAAAAGAAGCATCAAGATCCTATCCAAGTAAATAACTTTTTGGTGATAATATTATTTTTTAATATAAATTTGGATGGTTCTATTATATTTTAGGTATGCGTATTGAGCTTATAAATTTGCATTTTCTATTATTTTCACCAAATTTAGCATCAAATTTATAATTTATAGAATAAGTGAATGCACATATTTGTATTTATTTATTTAATTTCATCCTTAATTTAATTTCCTAAAACTTTTCTGTATATATTTTAGTGTTTTTATGTATCTTTCCCAATGAACCATCTGCCTTTACACTATCATGACACATGATGATATTTAGGTAAGGAATATGTATTCACCTATTAATTTTAATAATTATCTGTTTAATGATTATTTATATAGTAGGACTCATCACTTCATCAACCTCCCTAAGTGCATGTGTTAAAGAATACACTAATAAATGGGTAGGGTTAACTCATGATACTTTATGAAAGATATGTGTATACTATTATATCATACCTTCACTACTATAAATCTAAATTCCTCTGAGTCACTTTCCATATTTTTTATCCATATCTTTGAATCTAGATTTTATATCCACCCTATGTTCCTAATATATCATTTAAGTTGATATAGTTTGTTTCCTACATGTTTATCCATGTATTGTATCGACTTAGTTGATTCATTTTTGAGTATTTACTATCTTCCAAACTATCTCAACATATCCAATACCATGGGATTATATTTTTAGGTTATTTATGCATTTATACACTTAAATAAAGGGGTCATTTTTATCATTCCTAGAACACACAACATTTATATACTCTAATTATGCTCGCATTTGTAATTTTAAGTAGTAAAAGAAGGATTTAAAGGTAAAATTACTAATATTATAGGTAAATGGTTGTTCAATGTCTTAGAATATAAATATTAAAAAATTAACTAAGGATGTACACTTGATATTTGAAGTACCCATCTAAAAACACCTAGGTCTTCATCTTGCCATTTGAAGTATTCATCTTACAACATCACTTACAAAGTGCCACTAAAGCCAATGGGAATATTGATGCACCAAAGAGTCAACCTAAAATTAAGTATCTCTATCCTTATTCTATTTAATTTATTTAGTTATTATATATATCTACTTTTATTATTGTTATAGTCACATTTTTTTTCTTTACCTATTTTCTCTTTCTACCAAATAAGCTAGTATAGTATAGGGCTATTAGGCCTTCCATTACTAATTTAGGTTTCATAGAGTATAATTATAGTCCACTATTATTATATTTAATTATTATTTACTTTTATTAATATATTGGATCTAGGTTTAAATTTTTTCATCAATTCCTTACATGAAATTTCCTTATTATATCCTTGATACCACTTTTTTACCATTTTTATAACATTGATCTATGTTATGATATATTTATAATGATACTTCATATGTTAGACAAAGAATTTGGATCCATAAACCTTTAACATTGAGTGTTTCTTTCCATCTAATATATATGTCCACTTAGAAAACCATCCTTATACCATTTAAGTATATGTAGGATATATGTTATGATCTCTTATTTGTATCCTAATCTACTGAGAGAAAGATTATTATAATATTTTTCATCCTAAGTTTCAAATATAATGTGTGTCATCATATAAATATTTTATCATCAAAAAACATATGAAAAATGTAATCCTAGGAAATTGGCATACAAGTGTCATGACAAGCATATAAAATAATTAGACACACAATAATAAGAATCAAAATGAGTGTATAATGGAAATCATGTCATCACACACAATATAAAAATGTACAGTAGGAATCATGACACCAAACTCAAAATTAATATAACTATGAATAAAATACACACACTATCTGGATCATGATGCACATAAGTAATCAAGACATTACTCGAATTTGAATTAACTCTGACCTTATAAAGATAACATGGCCATGATAAGTACTATAAGATCCTTGAGCACAAATAACACATGATATGACAACACATGATCAATTTACTCATATAATCACATAACAAATCACAAATCAATGATTATAAAAATGTAATAATCAACAACATAAAACATGTGTAGAATAAGTAATGATAGTTTTTATAGTCAATCAATTTCATCATCTCATATAAAAAAACATTATATTTTTTGACTAATTTGACCCCTTGGTAAAATAATTCAACCCACATTTATATTATAAATTCTTAAAAGGTTTTGTCGGGTCATAATATGGTCACATAATCATGTTTAAGGCCACTTGATATGTTTAACCTTAGTCATTTTGGTCATTTATCTTAATATTTCCTTATGTCACCTTTTTGGCCTTTCTAAGGACTTATAAAATTTCCAAAAGAATCCAAGTGTGTTAATTTAATGTATAATGTAAAATATGTCAAATTTGGTTATATAAACCATTCTATAACAAACATAATGCAAGTTCAACATGGAAAGAAGGAGATAAAAAATAATTTTAGGTAGTTTAGGGTAGTTATATGTACAATGATGATCTATATGGCATGTGTGAATACTCAAGACTATCCTTTCATATTCCCACAGTCCATTTCCATTATTAATAGTTTATGATAGGTTTAAATTTTCCAAAAATTGATCCATATTCTCCATCACTCTCCTAGACAAGGTTAGATAGTTTAACTAGTTTGCTTTCAATATAGACCGTAGAAGAGGAGTTTGGATAAATTAATTTGGGAGAAATTAGTATATTTTATTCACTTACTTTTCATGGAAACAATTTTAGGTTTGGTATACTATGCTCTATGAAAAATCACTATGATTTTGGATGACTTAAAATTGACTACTCATCCCTATGGTCTCCAGTTTTCTTATTTGTTTACATTTGTTTTATGTTTTCAAGTCTTTTACATGATATTGGAAAGTATTTAGTTTCTCTATATGTTGTTTTAAACTTATTTTTTAGTGTGATCATAAAGATAAAGGTAGGGTAATCCTTGAGTTTGGAATGATCACCTCATGGTATGTTGGATAGGGTTTAGCTAATTGCAATGTTGTGTTGCCTTATGTTTGATTACAAACCAATGTTAAAATGTTGTTATCAATTATTACATGGAATTAATGATCCATGTTTTCCATTGAAGGACCTATAAGTTGATTGGTATGTGTTTCTAATACATGAATTAATGTTTGATTAGAGTTCTAATATGTACAGTCACCCAACCACCTTTTGGTGTGTATAAGGGACTGTAAGGCTATTCAAAACTCAAAAAATATGTTTTGATCATTACCATGACATGAATGAAGGTTTTCAAGTCATATATGGATCATAGTGTAAACCTTGTCATCATTGCATGACCTGAAATCAAATAAAGCTTGAAGAGTTGCTTAGTCAGAATAGTTACCTTAATATCTCCAAAAAGGGATTTTTCCCTATATAGTGTTGCCTTGTGATGATAATATATGAGGTCTAAGTAAGTATCTTGTCTCCACCCTTACATCCTAGACATATTATTAAAATTTAAATATGATAGGAGGTAGATTTAGCTAATAATATATAATGTAAAGGAGCTCCCAATTCAAGCAAGTTCTCACTGAATCCATTTAGTAGACTACAATCATATTTTAGTCTACATGAACTTATAAATTATAGTGACATTTGGTTTATTAAGGATAATGGTGTTATAACATTATATCAAAGCATGATATATGTTTACCCATGTATGTAATGGCCTAATAGAGATAGTGGAAACAAACGGATAAGGAAAATAAGACATATGATCATCTATAGGAACCTCATACAGTGCATTGAGTCAAATGAGCTTGGTATAATAGTGAAAATGTAAAGTAGATAATGATGCATGGTTTCAAGGAATGAGTTGATTCTATTCAGTAATGAATATTGTTAACATTATATGAAGAGATAAAAGTGTGTAAACATAATTCGTAAACCTGAATAGTCACCTACAAGAGATTATTGACTCTCCAAATGAGTCCTTTATTAAGAAAACAAACAATCCTACATGTGTAATTAATAATATTATATAAAAAAACTATAATAATATATAATAGGAGAGAATAAACCACAAAACACTAGATATATGTGGAAAAGCCTTGAAAAACTACTAAGGGAAAAAAACATGAGGCAAAGAGAACATCCAAACTTCATATTCCTCATCAACATTGTTTTACAACAACATCCACTTATAAAATCTCTCTAGTGATTAAAAGCACTCAATTGAACCAATAATACAACCATGCCTTCTAGGTTTTAACCTCCAAGATGAAACATTCATCTCAAAAATGTTAATCACATATCATTCAAGAGAGATCTAGCAACATCTACCTCTATCTCCATGAATCCATCATGCGTCCAAGTGAGCAAAGCAATATAGCCTTCCATGATTCAACCTATAACCTTGATATAATGCTTACAACCCAAACATCTAGGTGAGATAAGATAATCCTAAGATTTAAAAGCTTTAACCTCTAACTATGGATCTAAAAATGGAGAACCTTCTATAAACACTTAAAAATAACGCTTAAACCATTATTAAGGACATATCACCGTGACCTGGCTCTCGACACCAACATGAATATTAACCTAGTTAACTCCCCTCAAAAGCTTAAAAACAACCCCACTTTTTAATGAAATTAGACATGCCACTTCACCTCTTTTTTCCCTACAGGATTGACCATTGTTAGTTAGCCTAACCATTAATGATTAGCCTAATCATCGATGGTAAGGTACTCACTCCCAACATTTAGAAACTTACATCCATGAATAGGATTCCACTAACCAAATTATAAACTTTCACATGCATAAACTCATATTTTTCTTTCTGTCAATCGATTATACTTATCTAGGACCGACTTAGTAGCTTTTGCTCCCTCAATTTGGAAACTCTCTCTCTCTCTCCTCATTTAAGAAGTTTTTATGCTATAAGTACAAGGCTCTTAGAGGAATTAGGTACCAAAAATCATGCATCCAAACTCTCTTGTTTTCTTTACATTCAATAAACTAAAGATATATCTATGTGATTCCCAAGCCAAACTACCATTACGTTGCCTGCATCCCTCTTGGCATCTAACCATTTAGCTATTCAAAGCAAAGGTACTTCACTTTGTTTTCTTCATTTTGTTTTATCCATATTTTCTGATTAGTAGTGTGTTTTCTATTAAAAACAATCCCTACCCCCTTTTCCCTACCCATACTAGCCCTAAGAACCTCCTTTCCCTTCAACCACCCATTTCTAACTCACCTTCTTTCTCTAGCCAATTATTAGCAGGTAACTACCAATGGTTACCATAACCATCACCATTATAGAAACTACCACTGATCACCCAACCATCTATGGTTAGGACAACTATCGATGGTCACCTTGACTGCTGATATCCACTATCACATAAAATCATAGATTATTATTTTATCCTCCTTCTTACCTCTTCAAACTTTTAGCCACCTTCTGACCAACACCTAAACTATTTTTTGATTTTTATGGACCTGACCTTAATTTATTTATTACATGTAGATTACCTTACCAATAATTTATCATGAGATAGATAGCATATTTGACCTTCCCATTATCCCACAACCCCTATTTACTAATCAAACTGACATTTCTTTCAAGCTTGCCCTTTGCATTTTGGTTCTCACACCCCAGTCGAAGGATATAGCAGAATAATTAACTATAATCTAGAAGGATATTGATGAAACTACTACATTTTACAATCACTATTTTGATAATATCAACCCTGATATAGATTAGACTTATTTTATTGTTCATCAACATCATTTTCATATCTACTATTTATAATTTCTCTTTTATCAATAAACTTGAATGTTGAACTAGGGCTGACATCCATTTAAGGAAGCATATTCATTTCTTGGGATTGGTTTATCACTAGGAAACCTGTTAATTTTCTATTAATGTATTTTTTGTGAGTTCATGTGATTTTTTGGTCATTCTTCCCTTTCCAAAGAAGAGTTACCACTTCACCTAGACATCAATTCATGTAACTTTATACCAAATACACACCCCTTATCTATTATTTCTCTCCTCTTTCAAAGAAAAAAGAATTAAAGTAATAAATTGAGTGAAACACCTTTAAGGGCTCCTCCATAATCCACTAAATGGATGACATTATAATGAAAGAGCTCAATGATTTATAACATTTTCATACAATGTGAGAAAAGAGAGAGAGGGAGAGATAACTTCATGGCTACTAAAAAAATTTCCACATTTGAGTGGGTGTATAGTAATCCATAGTGGTGGTTGTCCCCATTTGCCAAAAACCATAAAAATTCTGTCTACTTAGACAAAAATATGTGCCACCTTCATGTGGCTCCAAAAATTGCTTCCCACTTCCACAAATGATTCTAAACACTCAATAATGTTTTTCTTGTCTTCATCTCCAAGGGTCAACAAAGTGGATGCTCCAATTTAGACAAGATCCAAGCCACACTATCTAACTCCAATAATTATGCCCCACTCACACATGTGAGGCCAATCACCAATAATGATTTCTTGTCTTCTTCTTCATATGTGATCACAAGAGTCCAAAATGTGTTGAAATCAACTTTTGACCTTTCCTACACATGTGAATCAGGGGTCCCCTTAAGAATTTAACTCATGCATGACCATTTATCTTTTACACCATGTGAAACCACCCATTAACACATCTTAGGATCCTTTCTAGGCCATCTTACCACTTCACCATCCTGCTTCATTGTCCCCTACATTATCAACCACATTAGCTACATACCATGTCACCTACATGCCACATCATTGCACACCACTTGGGACCCTCACCATGAGGTCCACATCTTTGGACCCATCACTTGGGACCTACTACCATATCACCATGAATAGTAACTGGTGAATACTAACCATGAATAATACTCATGAACAGTACTCCATGAATAGTGACTTATGAATAGTGGATTCACACCCAATAATCTCCCACTTGAATTCATATGCACAACACTTTGAACCACCTATGTCTTCATGCCAACTTGTTGTCATAAAACTACCTACCAACTATCATCATGCCCACTATTACTCACACACAAGCCTAGAAGAAGTTTTTTGCATTGATAAAACTTTTTTGTCCTGATGACTTTGTCAACCTCTACAAGCCCACTACAAATTTTCAGCAATTGAAGTGACTCCCACTTCACCACAGACCCAATATTTTCTTAGTATTATGTTATGAACCACTTACAAATCCCACTACTTGGAAATATCTAGTCTAGTACATCATATATTCATGAGGATTATCCTATTCTTGATAGATCTAATACATAGTACATCCATGTCTTCTCCTCCTCTAGGACATTTTGGAAGACAAATCATATATCCCAACAAGTGGGATACTTGACTTTCTTGCTTCCATATCACTATGCATCTCCATCCTAGTTTGTTCCTCAAACCACCTTCATGACATCCTAGCAACCTAAGCCATCACACCATGATTGTATTGGGGCCTATAGCCAACATGGAATAAAAAATAGAAACATCCTCTACTAATCATGGCTCTCCATGAAGGTAACACTATACTCTATATATAAATGTACTTTATCCCATACAATCTTCAAACTACAAACCAATAACTTCTTGCCTCATCTGTATAGCCATCTTAGCTTCTCCATCTCATCATGAGATTACCATGTATAAATGATGTCAAATAAACATCTTTCTATTCCAAATCCTAAATAACAAGTGTTAATTACACTCATAATTGTAGTATACACCTAGAGAGAATAATCCATAAATGTCAACACCTAACTTCTACATGTAGCAAAAAACTACCCACCATGATCACCATGGTACCCATACAGTTCTTAGGAAGTCATTATACTACTCATTGAATCACAACACTTACCAAGTTTTTGAGCTCATAGCCAAACTACATCCTACTCTATCACATGTCAATCCAACTCATGTACAGAGTTACTCCATTCATCAGTCTACATGTGATCACAAGAGTCCAAAAGGTGTTGCAATAAACTTTTGACCTTTCCTACACATGTGAATCATGGGCCCCCTTAAAAATTTGACCCATGCATGACCCTTTGTATTTTTTACAATGTGAAACTACCCATGACCACATATTGAGACCCTTATTAGGCCCTCCTACCACTTCACCATCCTTTTCCATCATCCATTACATTATCAACCACATCACCTGCATGCCACATAACTACACACCACATGGGACTCTCTCCATGAGGCCCACATCCTAGGACCCACCACTTGGGATGAAATATGGGACCTAATTCCATATCATATTGAATATTTATTGGTGAATAGTGCCTACAAATAATACTTTATGAATAGTGACCTATGAATAGTGGCTTCACACCGAACACCTTACAGTCTAGCATAGTTATAGATTGGCTCATGTTAGTGAGGGATGCATGCTTGACTAGTGGTCAGACACATGAAATCAATTAATATTCATAAACTAATTTCATAATGAGGAAGTTACTTCTCATGTGTTTTTTAACAAACACTAACACCTACAAGAATCCCATGATTCCCTAAAATGAACACCTATGATTTGGTCTATATTGCAGACTAGTCTAGGCATATGAGGTATGTAGTTTGGTTTGGTATGCAATGATAAAAGTAGATTATCATGTTTAAAAAATATAAAAATTAATTATATACTTCCATGTGATTTTAAAGGATAGGATAAATATAGTAAAAACTAGGTTTCCAACCTCAGTCTATAATCAACCAAATATAGTACATAGTATATAGACCTAGTGAAGCTATTTTTGAGAATTTGGGAGGTTGAGGAAATTTAAAACAAAATAAAGTTTTATAAATTAGTGAAGAATGCCATCATGACTCAATAAATCTCTATAAATTCTCATTTGATTTTGAGGAATAGGGGAGATGCCCTCTATTTTGTCTCAGATAGAGGTTAATCCATAGACTGTATAACTTGTAAAATTAACACATTAGAGATTAAAAGATGAGGTGAAGAGAAAAAAGGCATTGAAAAATGATTTGAGATGTTGGTTAAAAGATGAACAAAGTGTTTTAGGGGTCTATGGTCATTTTAAACCCTTGGAAGGGTCAAACACATATCTAGATACCATTAGGTCCATTAGGCCTAAAATTAGGCTTAAGCCCTATATGTGCCTAGACTAATCCATATAACCATGATAACTTTATAAACCTTTTTAGGACATTCAAGATGAATTCAAAGGCTAGTGGGATCTATTTGTTTACAAATAACATCCTACAAGTGGTTAATTTGAACTAATTATATGACAAAAATAAACATAATGTAGTCAGGAGCTTAGAGGCCATGCTCTTTTTCTCAAAATTATACATAATTTGTACATGAGACCTTAAGAACTTGGGGAGAGTTGAAGGGGTCTTACAACCAAAATTTATGAAATTGGTTCTAAGTATGGATGTCATTATTTTATTTCAAACCTCCTAAAACCCTCTTCAAACCTTAGTTTTATGTCAATGGAAAATATATGATGGGAAATTCTTATAAGAGGGATAAAATGGCCATGAAATTTAATTATACATGTCTATAACTTTCCTAGGCTCCATGACATACACTTTTGTTGTATCATCATCTATACAAACAAGGCTAATACTAAGTTTTGTTTAGGATTTGAGTTTTTGAAAAGGTGAATAAGAGTATGGATAGGTGAGAACCATTGTGGGAGGTCTATAGAGACTTGTGTTGACTTATCAAACTCAAATATCACCTTGGTTTAACATGGAGAAACCTCTTCTATCTCATTCATCATACGGAATTTAAACAAATAGTGAGAAGGCAATATGATAGTTAAGGATTAGAAGTAAGAAGTGTTTTATGAGTTTAATTGAGGTTTATTTGATAGACAAGATGACAAAGGAGGTTTATTTGAAATACCTAACACCTCTTCATTAATATTTTTTTTGAGAAACTACAAGATAAATATGTGACAGATGTGAAGATTCAAGCCTAAAGGGTTAATGAATGACTATAGGTTGGGAGTGATAAGTGACAAGGATGAGTTTAGTAGCTATGGATGTATAGATGACATGAAATAACATCTTATCTACCTTTTTCTGATAGACCATATGTTACAAGTCTCCCTATGTTAGTTTTAGACACTCATGTGCACTCTTCACCATCATGAAGGTAGTTTCAAATCAAAGCAATGAACGGTATATTCCAACTTAAGGAAGGTGATCTATTTCAAATTAATACATATTTATGATGACCTAATGAATAATTTTACACTTCATTCCATTATATTTTAACTATTTTATGAAGTTTGACACATGATATTTTACCCTTCATCTTCACTTCTCTCTCTTCTCCTATGTCTATATATTCAAGTTTTTTTGGCTTTGTAATAGATCCATAATTGGTATGGTAAAGCCCTAATAGTTTTGACACCTTATTTTAAATTTTAATAAATATTTAAGATTTGATTTCATTATATGAAATCTCTTGGTTAAGTATTTCAAGTGGTTTATGTCGTTGACAAGTGATGAACATTCTCTCCTTGTTTTCATTTCTGCTCTTGAATGTTTATGTGAGAAATATCTCTTCTAACAAGTTTCATAAAGTGTATTTTTTGTTAAGTGTTTTATTTAAGTGTGATATAGATTAGTAGTGTGTTGTATTAGACCTTATCTTCACCCACGTCTAGATAGGCATAGTAATCTACCTCTATGATAGATACTTTTTCTAGAAGGACATAGAGTTAGGGTTAGTTGGGTAGTCTTCTTTATTGGCACAAATGCAAAGTTTATTGTGTGGAGTAATATTTGGTGTATCAACTCATTATAATAGGCTTATTTTATGTATATTTATTCCCTTTTCACCCCCAATAGTGGTTATCTTATTTTATATTGAACATTAAGGATAAATCAAGGGATCTAACCCTTTCAAACCTAGAAATTAATCTCTTATAGTGGATTGTCTATGAGGAGAGATAGTTCCATGTTTTCATAAACTTAAGAAAGTATACTTGAATTATATAGGGTGTGAGTTTAGGAAAAAATAGTTTTAGCATGCCTAGTGAGACATAAATTCCATGAAGGTTGTTCAACATAAATTTTGGTTTTGACAATAAGGAGCTGTAATAGTCGACTTCTTGTAGTATTTGGTGACTCCAAAGTTTCAATATTGGTTGCAGATTAGTGCACTCTTTCATGTCTAAAGTAAACATAAGGTTTCTCACCAAAAGAGTATGATTTTAATTTCAATAAAATTTTCCTTATTCCTACAAAGTAAGTAGATTTGAGGAAACCCATACCTATCTAAAAAGGTCCTATCTTGCTCACAAGCCCATAAGAAATTTATTTATTCCCCCATTATTGAAAATTTATAACTCTACTATGGTAAAAATCCATCTTTATGTTGCCTTCAATCACTATATTCTTCTAAGAATTGCCTAATATGATGATATCCCCATATCCACCCTCAAAAGTTTCCATATTACACTAGTGAGTAGCATCACACCTTTTGAGCATATAAGGAGTATTTATAACTTCTACAATATCCATCACATCATTTAAGAGAACATTGTAATTAGATTGTTGGTTATCTCCTTCAAAAGAAAGTATATGTAATCAAAATTTCATTATACACAATGAATTAATCCTAGAACAAATAAGATAGAGAACACCTATACTTCCAATTGGGGATACACTTTTTAATCATGAACATTACCAATATGGGGATCCACTAGACCCGATTAGGGGATAACTTGTATTAATTATCACAACACATTATACTAGGAAGGCTTCCAAATCCTACAGTCTAACAAAATCTCACAACAACCCTAAAAGAGTCATATGATTTGATGTTCACTTATGTAATAAACAAGAAAGTCAACTATTCTAATAGCAAGAAAAGTAAACTAATCTAGTGTGCACCAAATCTTATGACACAAAGTGGATGGGGGTTCGATGCAAAGAAATCAAATATGTATAGAGAACTTTAAATAAAATAAGTATGAGTAACACCTTAATACCTAGAATATGAAGATTAACATTATTTGAGCCAACATTTATGCTACTTCTATCTACTAAAAGAGAGGAGAACAAAGTTAGAATATACTTACCAAAATGTGAACCCATCACGATTCAATATCTCCCTTAGCCAATGGGGATTTTAAAGAGGTTGTTGTGGTTCTTAAGGATCACTTTATTAGTTTAAAAAATCCAAAACCTATCCACAAGACTAGATTCTCAAAATAAGAAACCTAAGATAAGACTCCTTAATTAAAATGGTGAAAGATTAGATTGTGAAAAAGCACGAGTGAATAATAACTCTTGATTGCATATTATTAAATTGACTGAAATGACATTATATATAAAAGATTATCTCACCTAAAAATCATTCAAACATGTTGAATATGTTGGGGTGATTGGGTTGACCTAGTACATTCTCGAGTAAATGCCTAAATTTTGTGATAGGTTGATTGAAAGGAAAATAAGTGAAAAGAGCTCAAATGACCCCATAATACACTAGGTCAACTAGGTCAACCTAGTGTACTGAATAGGTAAAAAGGGTGCAAAGCAAGGAGAAGGAAAAAAAGAGGAAAATACTAGAGGAATGTTCAAGGGAGGAAAAAGAGCTTAGGTAAATGTTTTTAGAGAAAAATGGATTTGGAAAAAATGTGGTAATAAGGTGTAACAATCATGCGAAGCACCAAATGTCTACCCACCCTTTCTTGATGCACCACTTAAGGTATGAACTTAGATAGATTAAGTCACGATGGGTTTTTGCTAGATGTAAAGCATCGTCATTTGATAAAAGTGACAAATATTATGTGTATACATATGCCCCACTTGAATATCATCATCTATCACTAAGGTATAATAGGGCATGGTGCTTTAAGAAAGAACATAAGGATACACACAATGTTGATGATAAAATAAAAGTTGTAGTATTTTAAAAAGCATAAAATAACCAAAAGTAAATAATTGAAATGGAAACTAATCTAAAAAGTAAATATCTAAAAAATAAATGTAATACATACCTTGACTTACCTTTTATCATGGGATGATTGTCAGCTATGTTTTTAGTTTTTATTTTTTAGGGCATTAGAGACTATTTTCAACAAACCTAGCAATACAAAACTAAGGAGAAAAAATAAATAAATACAAGAAAATCCAAGATAATTGGTGTTATGAGGATGGGACGTACTTAGGAATTTTTCAAGATGGGTGACAAGTGCTATGTTATACCAAATGACAAAGTCAAATAAGAGTAAATTGGGTAAATAAAAAGCTAAGGCTAATAAAGACCAAAAAAATCAAACAAGTAAACCTCAAGTAAGAAAACACAAACTCACCAATTCAAATCAAGGATAAATCTTAAAAAAAGAATGATAAAGAAAGAAAACTCAATGGTAAAAAGAAAAATAAAATGGTAAAATAACATTAATGAGTGAGCTATAACAATCCACATCTCACTCAATAATGTCAAAAGGGAATGCATAAAAAGGGAAAAAAACATTAATGAGTGAGTAGTAATAATACACATCTCACTCAACAATGGAAAAAAGGTATGAACTCAAGTGTTCATAATAGTAAGATAACAAAATCATGATAAATGTAAAAATAAAGGTAAAGTAAGTCTAGTAAATGTAAAGTGATATAAAGAAAATGATCTAAAGTTTCTCAAACATGTTATTTTTCTTCTAAGGATAGATAAAATTGAAAGAAATTAGTACTATCATGTTTTTAAATTTTTGAAGAATAAGGAATTAAATAAGAGGGAAAATATATTTATAATCATAATTTGTCTATCACGGGGGAAAATAAAATGGGTGGAGGGGAGAATGATGGAAAGGCCAAGGTAGAGAAACTCTTTATCAAAGTTGAGAAACTCAAATTTAGTTTGTCAAAATAGAAGGACTATAGACCTTAGGGACTCTAAATAACTTCTCTTAACTACATAAGTGTTAGGTCAAAAAGGAGTATATAGATCATCCCATAAAGGCTATATGCATGAAAATTTAAATGGACCTGCCTTTGTATGATGTGTTCCATATTCTTCAAGACCCCTTATAGAGTCATCGATCTATTGCAAAGATTGGGTACTTACATGAGAAAGTAGGTAGCACCATATATTTTTTTGAATTCCCCTATTCCAATCTACATTCCTACGACACCCCAAAGTACTTTGGCTCTATGTGAATTTCAATGTGGAGTTTGAGCTTCTATTGGAGATATGAGATGTGCTTGTAATCACATCTTTTGGTGTGAATTTTGACTTTTGAGATTAGTATGTTTCCTTTTAGATATCATTGCATTTTGTTTCAAATTATTTGGATTTTAACTTTCTTGATGGCTTTTTATAGATTCTTCCTCCGTATGGATTTGGAAAAACAAACATGGGTGATAAAGATGACTTTCACTTGAAAACTTGAGACAAGGTTTCTAAGAGAGAGAAACTTCAAAGAACATGGGGTTTAAGATTCTGATAAATCCAAGTGAAATAAAAGTTTTATCTTGACTTTGACCTTGTTTTATCCAATGTGGAGATGAAATAAAGAGGAAATCAAGAGAAATGATACATGGAACACTTCAAATAGCTTCAAATTACAAAAAAATGTGAAAAAGGGTAAAGAGGGATACAATGATAGTAAAAGGTGATTCCTTATCATAAGAATGAGGGGAGTGGAGGAAAACATGATAACATATATTATTTTTGAATTCCATATAGAAAAAGAAATAAAAGATAAAGTTTAAAAATAAGGATCAAGAACATAAAAAATGGTAATTCTATGAGGAGGTTCGGGTCTTATCCATGATCTTAGAAAACAAATCATAAAAGAAAGGCCCATGAGGTGCTAATAAGCAAGATAAAATAAAAAATGACAGAGCCTTTGTACAAAGCATCTCACAAAGAAAAACCCAAAGGATGCCAAAATAACATTGATAAGAAATAAAAATGGGAAAGAAAATAAGATAAAATATGGTGGTTTTGTGAGGAATGTTGGGTCCTATCCATGGTATTACAAAGTAACTCACAAAACAAAAACCCAAGGGGTGATAAATTAAAATTATAAAATATAAAGAGAATTAAAAATAAGATAAAATGAGAGGAAATAAGGAAAACTATGGTACATCAGGAAACTAAAAGACCAAAAAGGGAGGAGTAAAGGTTTGTGAACAAGAAGGAACTATTGTAGAGGGAGAGACCCATGCTTAAATAACCTATAAAATTTATTAGATAAAGATAGATATAAATAATAATAACAAGGAAATGATTAGGCAAAGTATTTTTTTTAGGAATTGAGCATTGGTGGGATCTTTAAAAACATGGCCTTCATTAATTTGAAGGTGGTAGGTACTTGGACTGAGGATATCTTTAAATAAGTATGAGCCCCACCATTTTTGGGCATAATTTCCTTCTTTATCATGAGTTTAGTCTAATTTAAGGATAATATCACCATAATTAAATGTGTAGAGTTTGACATGCTTATAATGTTATTAAGCAATGCAGGCTTTATATTAGCAAATATGTTGTAAGGTAGAGAGGTAATGGTCATCAAGTAGGTCAAGAGAATGAAGGTGAGCCTCATGAAATTATTCATCATGAAATGATGGCATGAAGAGATATGTTAATATAAGGAAGCTAAAATTTAAGAGGAAGAACCTAAATAAAACCATAGACTAGATAAAATGGAGTTGCCCCAATGGTAGTATGAATGCTAGTTCAATAACCCCAAAGTACAAGATAAAGATGAATGTGTCAATCCATGTGGATTTCATGAATTATATTTTGAGTTATTTTATTAGGAATATTGTTAGTGGCATCAGATTTACCATTGCACTATAGATGATAAAGAGTGGAAATTTTTTGATTAATCTTAAATTTGGTGCAAATTTACTTAACATGTTTATTTTTAAAATTACCATCATTGTCAAAAATGATGGTATGAGGAATGCCAAAACAAAAAATTATTTAGTTTAGAATGAATTTATATATGAAAGGATTGGTATCATTGACAAGGGTAATGGTTTCTACACACTCAATAAATAATTCAATAGTGGTGATAATAAAGACATGTTCATCTTGAGAACAAGGAAGTTTACCAATGAGATCGAATCCCCATGTGGAAAATGACCAAGGAGATTTAATGGTTTGAATTTTATCTGGTGGCAAATGAATGAGATCATTATGAATATAAAAATGATTACACTTTTTAACATATTCAATAGCATCCTTTTCTAGAGTAGGCCAATAGTAACTCATTCATAGGCATTTACAAGTTGTAGTCTGTCTACTACAATGACCACAAAAAATACCCCCATGTGCTTGTTTAAGTAGAGGAAGGACCTCATCTTACATGAAAAACAAAGCAAGGTACCTTCAACATTGCAATAATAAAGGATGTTATGTCTAAATATGTACTTGAAAGCTTGTTTACAGAGATGTGTCTTTTCACAAGAATCCAAGTTAGGAGGATAAGTTTGATGTTATAATAATTAGATGATATCTTGATACCAAGGGTATTCTCAGATGGTGACAACTTGATGTGATAAATGAGAATATCATGAGGGTGAGTATATGATATGTATTTGATTATTTCTATGATAAAATAAGGATAAAAAATAACTTTATGAGGATGAAAAAGAGATGTTGAAGATGTAAGATAATAAAAAATGGAATTTTGATCTCTAATAATAGGTTCAATTGTAAAAGAGGAAAAGTCCTTGGCAAGATTGATTACAATTTGATGATAGGCAATAAGGTTTTCACTTTTACATTGATAAACACCACTAAGTTGATGACAAATGAGTTGAGAATCACCCAAAGCATGAAGGTATTGTATGTCTAAATCAAGAGTATCTCTCATACCTAAGATAAGAGCTTCATACTCAACCATGTTGTTGGTGACATCAAATGTAAAATTTAAATCTAAAAGAATGATCTTGTCAAGAGGACTAGTGAGAATGCAACTGATCCTAGCTCCTCGAAGGCATTTAGATTCATACAAGTCGAGAGTCTAAGTATCCTCATGCAAGTCAAAATTAATTCAAGAATCTCCTTGATAATTACCTTAGATTTAGTAATGTCAGAGGGAGGGGAAGATTAATCAAGTTGATTAGCTGTAAGATTGATATTAAAGCTATGATATTAATATTGAAGAGAACTTACTTGATTAATAGCTTCAATATAAAGGATATTATCACCTAAAAGGTTATCTTGAAGGGACGAAGTGGCTATAATAGGAGTTGTGGTAAGTTGGCCAGTTATGACTTGCCGTTTGACATTTTCTTATGTGATAATGTGAAGATAGAATTTCATTAGTAAAACCATCTGCTTGACAATTCTATCCCTTGGAATAAATTATTTGGAGAAGAAATGATGAACGGGGTTAGAATGAATGATGACATACGTGGTTTGGTAAATCATGTAGTGATGAAGCATTTTGGTATAAAAATAGATAGTGAGGCAATCACACTTAATTTTAGTATAACATGTCTCATAATTGATGAGGCCTCAACTAATGTAGTTGATGGAATAATCCTTGCCCATATCATCCTATTGGGAAAACATTGTCCCAATTGAAAAAGGTGTGGAAGAAATATAAATAATTAAAGGTTTATCATTAGAAGGAAGATGAAGTGTAGGTGGATGAAGCAATGAATCTTTCATATTGTCAAATGCTTTATGACATGGATTTATCCATTATAAGGCTGTACCTTTCTTAAGGGAATTAATAGAGTGAATTAGATAATCCATCTCAATAATGAATCATCTAATATCCCCAAGTTTTCTTAAGTAGGTATAAATATTAGGAAGATAATGAGGAATGGGCATGTTAATAATAACATTAATCTTGGTTTGACAACATCAATGACCTGGAGAGAGATTAAGAATACTAACAATTTACTAGATGTAACTCTAATAACACATTTTAAAGGATTAAGTTAGACTTTATATTTAAGGAGATGGTCAAAGATGATGGTAAAATTAAAAAGTTGGTTTTTATGATACTTGGATTTGGTGATAAGATCATCCATGTATGTTTCCATAATTTTATGGATGAGGTCATGAAAGATATGAGTCATTTCACATTAGTAAGTGGCCTTGACATTTTTGAGACCAAAAGGGATTTTTGCATAACAATAAGTACCCCATTCCATGGTGAAATTAGTCTTATATTGGTCCTAAAGAGCTATATGAATCTGATTGTATCCCAATAATCCATCCATAAGAGATAACATTTCATATCCAACCATGGAATCAATAATAGCATTTATTAAAGGCAAATAAATGTTGTCTCTAGGAAAATCAAGATTAAGATTATGGAAATAAATGCAAATACAAATAACCATAGTGACCTTTTTCTAATAGGAACAATATTGGAAACCCATTCACAATAATCCACAAGTTTAATAAATTTAACATCGAGTAGTTTGATGATTTTTTTGTGGCATAAATTGATAACTTTGGGATAAAATTTGTATTTCTTCTAATAATAGGTTTTGCATCAGGATAGGTAATGATGTTATGGACCACTATTCTAGGGTTAATTCTAGGCATTTATTTGTAAGACCATGTGAATGGCTCTTGATACTTATAAAAAAGGTTGAAATTATCATGTTTCAAAGGTGAAAGTTTTTTGGATACTATGATCGGTCAAAGGCATAAGGGAGTACCATATTCAATAAAAGTTATTTATTCAATAAGCATGACATTACCATCCTAAAATTGGTATGGTAAATTAGGTAAGGATGAAATTGGGTTAGTTTTAGGATCAATGCTAGCAATAAGGATGTTGAAATGAGGAGTTTTAGTTTTTAAATGTCCAAGTTTATGATGTTTCCAAGGGAGTTAAGGTTACCAAGCATAAATTAATTCAAGAATAGTTTCATGACTTGGAAAAGTAGGAAGAGGACCACAATACTTAACATCTACTTCTAGATCTATAATTTTTTTTACCATGATGATCATATTCAAAATGTATTTGATGAACATTGGTCTCCTTGACATCAAGTGTGATTGTAGGAGTAGAAGTAGATGGAGTAGATTTATTGGGAGGATCCAAAGGAGGTAGAGAAGGTGAACGTGATTCCACAGGTTTGTAAGGTGTAAGTTGTTCTACCACCCAAGGGGAATTAATAAAAGGAGGATTAATAGAATAGGAAGAATATAACCCTCAGGTTCTAAATGTTTGGATACATAAATGGTATGCACATCCCAATTGAAAGCATGAATTTGGGATAAGTTATTTTGATAATGTAAGACATCTAAGTCTCTTGATTGAGCTTGGGACATGATATAGTTATCATCATATGTAGGAAAAATTTTACATGCTTGGGATTCATTAGGATATTTGAAAAGTCAAATATCAATATTAATGAATTTTCTAGGAGACATAGTGAGAGGATCTTGAAATAATTTATCCCCTCCAAAATCATTGCAATTAAAATCATCTTCAGGTCAAGATGGCTCTTGGGAATTGCATGGAGGGGGGAAATTGGTAATCTCATTCATTAGAGGAATGGTACAATCCCTAGGTAAAATAGAAAGATGAAGCCATTATAAAACATATGGAGGTAATTTGGTGGTGTTTCATGTATGTTTTAATTTATTGGGTTCATCATCATCAAAATCTACAAGAGTAACTTGTAAATCAAGATTGATAGTGATGAACTCAGGTAAAGGATCATTATTAAATCTAGGGATCATAGGAATATGATATTATGATTTAGGATTAGGTAATTGGATACTCCATGGGTTGGGATCAACTTCATGATTATATCATTTTTTATTATCGAGAAGTTTAATGCATTGAATATCATAAGAAGTAATGGCCCTCATTAGATGAGTCCATGAATGACCAAGGAGTATGTTATAGGATAAAAAAGGTCAAGAACCGTGAGTTTGGTTTAAATGGTCTGATGACCAATGGTTAAGGGAAGCCATATACAACCAAGTGGATTTTTATTAGTCTTGTCAAAATCATGAAAAGTAATATGGGTTTGTTTAAGATGACTTTTATTATAACCAAATTGTTGTATAATATTAAAAAGAGGTTACATTAATGCCAGAACCTTCATCAACTAAAATTCTTTGAATGAGGATGGTATTAATGGATATTTTGATGAAGAGAGGTATATCATCAACACAAAAGAGGATTTCATAATTAATCATGTATTCTTCAAGGAATTTAAGGGAAGGTTTTGAATAAGGACACATAGATTTAATGTTATTAATGTTAGCTAGTTGAGAATCAATAGAATGTGGTTCTTCCTCTAAGGAAGACAAATCTTTAATCTATTGGAGTTGTTTCATAAGTAATTTATGATGATAAGGTGAAGTGAGAACCAAATCCATAAGAGGAATCTTGCATGGCATAGAGTTAAGTTCTTCAAGAAAATTCCATTGAGATTTAGAAGAAAATCCATGGGGTTTAGAAGACACATTAGACTTTGGAGGAGTAGATGTAGTTAGAGAATCAGAAAGAGGAATTTTTTTTCCTTAGGTGATTTTGATTCATTATTGATGGTGGTGGTATCTTTAAGCAATTGTTACTCCAAAGAAGGTTTCTTAGGCTTGATAATAGGATATTTATGGGTAGGTTTTTTATGATAATTAAATTTAGTTGTATTGACATATTGAGATTTGTTAAAGTATTGATCATAATCAAAATCAATTACACAAACATCCTTAGAAGTTGATTGATTATGGGAAGAAGATTTTTGGTTATTATATGTAGAAGACTTAGAGGATTATTGTTTTTGAGAAGCATTAGTGTACTATTGATGATGATGTTTGATCATGGTTTCATGTTTGAAAGTGTCCAATGTCTGCATGAATCCACTAAAAGAGATTGTGATCATAACATGTAGGATGAGCATTAAGATATATGAAAGGTTTAGAGGGTGGTAAAAATTGTCTCATATGATTTACCAAAATAGGTATGTGAGATGGTAAAGGAAAATCATTTCTATTAACTCCTAATTTGTCTTGATAACTACTAATAGTGATAGCATTGGATTTTTGGAAAGATCCTCTAAGAAGCTTAGAATTAGGCTTGAATTTATTCATAATAAAGTCTTATAATTTAGCTTGGTCAAGAGCTTCATTGAGTGTTTGAGGAGTACATGTTTGAACCTTATATTGAAGAGTGGGATTTAAAGCAGTGGTAAAGAGATTGAATAAGTTATCATCAGACAAATTATGATTAGATTTATGAGATAGGAATTTCCATCTTTTAATAAAGTCATGAGTTGATTTGTTATGAGTTTGTTTAGCATTTATGAAATGGCTAAGACAATTTTCAGGAAGATCAATGTTTTGAAATTATTTAAATAAAAGATTGACCATATCTTCATGTTTCGAAATAGAATGATGAGGTAATTTATTATACCATTCTAATGCATCACCAGTAAAAATTTTAACTAAGATTTTAGTAGTGGTAAATGTATTATTTTGGATCCATTCTTTGTAGATATTACGAAAGGCTTTATGTTATGAAACAAGGTCTTTAGTCCCATCATATTTGATAGTTGGTGATATGTTACCAATGTCAATAGCTACAATAAAATGAGATAAAGGCTCATTTTAAATTATTTAAAGCATTTTGTTATTCATTATTGGTTGAGGAATAATATTACCTGAAGCATCTCTAAGAGGTGGAGGAATGTAGTTAGGATTAGCTTAAGGATGCATGATTCGATGTTGATTACTTACATTAAGTGTTGTTGAAGTTGCATCATCTAATTGGTATTAGAGTTTTTCATAATTTTCATTCATTGAATTAATTGAGATAATAGTTGGGTTTTATCGGGTGGTGGATTGGTGTTAGAAGGAGAACTCCCCAAATTAGTGTTAGGGGAGGATTGTTAGAATAATTATTGTTAGTGTGATTGTTAAGTGAACTTGTGTTAATCACTCCTAAATTGGTTTGAATATTTTTATAAGTTTCTTGATAGGTGTAAAAATTATTGGATCCATCCACTTCATCTTGAGGTGTTATTTGATCCATGTGACAATTTAAATATGAAGGAAGAGAAGAGGTGCCCCAAGAGTGATGGTTCTCTTTGGAAGAAAAGAAAAGAATAAATGAACATCCCATATAGGATCTAAATGGATCAAGACTATCCAAAAATATTCTAACAGGAGACTATATTCTGATTAAAAGGAAATGACCAGAATGAAAAATAAAAGAGATGGAGAATTAGGTTGATAAACAAGGATAGCAAGAAATAGAACTAGGTTGACCAAGTCAACCTAGTGTAAAAATATGATTTGTAGACTTTACTGGTTTAACCAAGTTGACCTAGTATAGTGAATAGAGGTATAAAATAGGGTCTGAGATAACACTAGGTTAACCAAATCAACCTAGTTCAATAGATAGGGAAAAATAAATGATTGATAACAAGATAAGAAATAAAACAAGATAAGTTGTAGCTAATCCAATAAAGTAAATGTTGAAGTAAATAAATAATCAATTAGATGTATATTTAGTCAATCAAACTAAAACAAACAAAGCAAAAATATTAAACTAATATTGGCTAGTGCAAGTTCTTATGTACATAATTGAACACAGATCAATCAAACAACTTGGAAAGTAAAGTTAGCTAATTGGTCAACCTAGAATGTTAGATTATTAAAAATGATTTTAATTGATACAAAGCTGGTAAAAAATAAGGTTATAAATAGTAATCTATGGATGGTTTTAGGTGAGTTTTGGATGAAAGGGAATGTAGTGGAAATGATAGAGGCTTGGTATTGGGGCTTACACCTCACTTTACACATTGTAGTGATAAGAGTGTTAAGTGATTAGCCAAAATAAAAAATTAACCATACTTTATACTTAACTAGAGTATCAAGTCAACTTCCCCCTTGGTGATGAAATACAAGTAGATTGGCCTAGGGAGTCAAATGTAAAAATATTTTTTTATTTTTAAGTGATTTGGCCATGTGGGAATAAAATATAAATAATGCAACTAAATAGTTAATTAAAAACCTTGTAATTAGACTATGTCAACTATTATAAGCATGCAAATAACATAAATCAAAGATGTGATTACCGTATAAGTTTAATTTCAACTTTGAAATAAGGTATAATGAAAAAACTATATGCACAACAAACAAAACTAGGTCAAGAGTGTTGAGCTAACACTATTGAAAACAAGGTACAAAAAACCTACTAGGTTGACCAAGTAAACCTAGTTATTTTAGATAGCAAACATGACATAAAACTAGGTCAACTAGGTTGATCTAATTGGTTATGTAGACGTAGTTTTGAAGGCAAAATTTTTTAAATGGAAGTATAGAAATAGAGAGATATAGAAGAATATAAACTCACCTTGATGGTTTAGAGATAGAAATTGTTGATCCAAAACCTATAAATTGGGTCAAGATAGTCGATAAATCAATACAAAAATCTATTTAAAAAGTGTCAAAAATGCACTAAGTTGACTTGGTCAACCTAGTTAGTCAAACTAGAAGTCTAGAAATATACTAAGTTGAGTTTCTCAACCTATTAGGATAATCTAAAACTCTAGAAACTAAAATCTATACTAGGTCAAGCTGATCGATTAGGTTGTATAGAAACTACTACTAAATGATTGTAAATACACTAAGTAAACTAGGTTAACACAGTAGGTTGAATTGGTATTTTAAAAATTGTTGAAAACATATATTGGGTTGTATATTGGGTTGATCGAATTGTCTATTCTTATGCATAAAGAAAAATAAAACTAAGTTGACAAAATTGAACCAATATATCAAAAGATATGATAGAAATGATGACAAAATAAAAAAATAAATGAAATAAAAGTGAACAAATACAACAAGGATTTGATTCATGTCAGGTTCACTTGAATGTATGTAATTGGAATTACATGATGCATAATGAATTAATCCTTGATTGGATAAGATAGAGCACACCTACACTTCTGATTGGGGATACACTTATTAAGTAGGAGCATGACTAATATAGGGATCCACTAGAACTGATTAGGAGATTATTTGTATCAATTATCACAATACATCATGCTAAAAAGGGTTTCAAAGCCTACACTATAACACAATCACACAACCCTAAAAGAGTCCTATGATTTGATGTTCACTTATGTAATAAATAAAAAAGTTTTTTTTTTAATAACAAGAAAAGTTAACTAATCTGGTGTGCACCAAAGCTTGTGGCACAAAGCGGGGGGGGGGGGTGTTAAGTGTAAATCAATCAAATATGTATAGGTAACTTCAAATAAAGTAAGTATGAGTAACACCCTAATACATATAATATGAATATTAGCATTATTCAAGCCAACACTTGTGATAATTCTATCTACTAAAAGATATGACAACAAAGTTAGAATATACTTACCTGAAAGTAAACACATCATGATTCAATCTCTCCCTTGGCCAATGGGGATTCACAAGAGGTTTTCTTGGTCTGTAAGTATCACTTTGTTAGGCCAAAGTATCTAAGACCTATCCAAAAGACTAGATTCTCTAAATAAGAAACCTAAGCTAAGATTCCTCAAGTAGAATGGTGGAAGAGTAAATTTTGAAGAAGCATGAGCAAATAATAACCCTTGATTCCATATTATTAAAGTGACTAAAATGACCTTGTATATATAGGATTATCTCACTTGAAAAATCATTCAGACAAGTTAGCTATGCTAGGTTGACTAGGTTGACCTAATACATTCTGAAGATAATGCCTAAAGTCCATGATAGGGTAGCTAGAAGCAAAAAAAGTGAAAAGAGATAAAGTGATCCCATAATACACTAGGTTGACCAGGTTGACCTAGTGTACTAAATAGGTAACAAGGGTGTAAAGTAAGGCAAAGAAGGATAAAAAGAGGAAAATACTAGAGGAATGTGCAAGGGAGGATAAATAGCTTAGGGAAAGGTTTTAGAAGCTAAATGGATTATGAATAATGTGAAAATAAGGGAAACAAACCTTGAAAAGTATCAAAGGTCTATCCACCCCTTTCTCGATGCACCCTTTAAGGCATAAACTTAGAGAGATTGAGTCACCATAGGTTATTGTAACATATAAAGCATCAATATTTGATAAAAGTTATAAATATTATGTGTATAAATAAAGGCTCTTAATTGGTAAAGAGCATTGGAAACTAAACCAATCACAACTTATGATGAGTTAGGAGATGCATTAAGGAGAATATTTGAGGACAACAGTGATAACTTGTCACTAATGGAGTAGCTAACCACCATTAGGAGAGCCCCACAAGAAGTCAGTCAAGAATTTAACACAAGATTTCAAAAGACATAGATAGGATCCCATTATTGTTAAGGCCAATAGCTCACCATGATTTCATTTATTACCTTAAAGCATTTGATAGTGACATTTCAATGATGGTATAATCCATGGGAGTTGATACTCTACCTAATGCCTATGAGGTGGTCATTAGGGTAGAGAATTATTTAATTCAAGTAGGAAATATTACCCTAAGACCTCCCATTCTTCTATTTCATAACTTGAAAAATCCTACACCTCCTTTTTATCCTATTCTTACATGTAAAATTAAGTATACTACCCCTAGTCAACCAAACAAATCAAATGATGTAGATGAGATAAGAGATATGAATCAAGATATCCTAGGTCTAAAGAGGATCATTAAATATCATCAAATGAAGTCCTTCCAACTTCACTATCATCCTAATCAATCCTACCCCAACTATCAAGGAAATATAACCCCTTTCTAAGTTCATTCTTAAGTTTAAAGATATCTGGTCCAATCATAGCCATATGGTATACATAACCCCAATGTTATTTCTACCTTAAGGAAACTAGTGCCTACTCAAAATAACCTTTCCTAAGATCACAGTAGTCAACCCTCATTATATAAAAATTATGATCCATCTCCCTATGTCAATAAATCCTTCAACAAAACCTTTATGGAAAATTTTGGAACTATTCCATCTATGACACAAGATTAAAGCATCAAATGGAGGAGTAATTGATGGTAAGGGTTATAAAATGGGGAATACATTGGTTATTCCATTAAGATGACTCATGTACACTCAATAATTAAGGTCAATTAAGTATGGATATAATTACTATAGATGCAAACATAAAGATTAAGAGGAAGGCAATTAAACAAGTTCAAGGTGCTACTAATGGTTCTCCAATGAATGTTAAAAAAAGTACAAGATCAGGTATGTTTAGTTTTTTCCCAAATACACAAGCAAATCAAAGAGATCAAAATGTTAGGAATACTTTCATACCTTAAAATTTTTAAGGTGTAGGCATCATGATTTCTACTAGTGGACAAGCAAAATTTAATAGTATTTTCACTAACATTATGGAGCAAATGAATATGTCTAAGGTGAATTTGTTAATGTGGGATACATTGTCAATACCAAGAAAATCAAACCTAATACAAGAGGAGCTATCCAAGCTTAGTTGACATCCAAACAACCTATCTAAATAGAAGTAACCTTAACAAACACCATGAATCCAAGTGAAGGATAGTCAACCAAAGTTGAAAAGGTATACAAACCTATTCCATTTTATTTATCTATCATTATTAGATATTCCTTGGTGCACAATTATTTCATTGATAGTGTGTCATACCCAAGTTAGTATCTAAGAAATTCAGCTTTAATTATGAATGCCATGCCAAAAAAGTACTATAATTGGATGGGTCAACCATTAAGACCATTGATATAAAAAAATGTTTACAATTAATTCTACATTATTTTCCTACCTCCACCATTAATCAATATGTTTTAGTGGTTGGCATGTCTCCCCATTTTTCACTTTATTTATCTATAGTATTCATTACTAAAATTGGAGGTTATCTGACTTCATACTTGTCTTACATGGGCTTTAGGTTTAGATATGGTGCAAAAGTGATAATTAAATTAGAGCCTCTTTAGGGTTTTCATGTTGAATCTTATGTTTTAGATTAAGGTAAAAATAGGTTTTGAAGGGACCCCAAAACCCTACATAAGGGGAAAGATAAATCTTAAAGCATAACCAGGTTAACAAAAGAACTTGATTACAGAACAAAACCAATACCAAGTTTTACATGGACCTGTAACCAACAAATATGACCATAAAAAGTAGCTATGAACACTGAACTAAAAGTTAACCAACTGGAATAACTAGCTGAACAACCTTCCAGTCCAGTAACCAATAAACTCGACTAGTTTACTGCCCTCAAAAAAACCAGTCAGCAAAAGGGAACTTTAGATGAATCTTTTAAGTTTAGATTTTTTTTTACATGACCGAAGATTCATATCAAGAGGAGGGACCAAAGGCTTAGACTTATTTCTCCTAACTGGTATCCATCCGTCCTCCACCTTGGCTGCGTCATCAACCCATGCCTCAGAAGACAATGATATTTGGGTTCCAGAGGGCATAAGATCCTTATGAGAATTAAACACAGTCTAGATCTTTGAGAGAACCTCTAGAACAGGGCAAGATACCACCACCTCCTCCTCTGGCTCAATAGTATCACTAACCACAGCCACCATAGGGGCTTCATTAGAATGATTCACCAATGATTCCTCTTCATCTTTCGGTTCAGATTGCAAACTTTCCTCATTCTCATCTCGGATTTTGAAGTTGCTTCCAGAGGTTGTTTGTCAAAATTATGTTCAGAGGAACCCTTAGGCCACCAAGAAGGTGAACGTCTGGGATGAGATTTCCCAGCAACACAACGAGCAGCAATATGTCCCGTTTGGTGGCTTTTCCTATACTGAAAAGGGATCCCCTCATAATCCAAAATTTGTGTCTAGGTACCCCTTGGGGATTCAAGGCAAATCACCTCAAGAAGTCCCTTAGAAATATCTAGATCTACCAGAAATCATGCACAAGTTGAATGGTTAAGATTCAGACTATCTTCTTCATATAAAAATTCCCCTATAGCATTTCCAATGGTTTTAAAAACTACCTCTTGCCACAGGTGTAGTGGAAGATAAGGGAGCCACACCCATATAGGGAGCTTGTTAAATGATTTTGAGAGAGGATTAAAATCCTTATGCCAAGGTTTGGCCATAAGAGGAAATCTGCCCTGCCAAGAAAAATTATTGTGACACAAAATAGATTTTCTATCTTCAGGACTTTTAAATATTACTATAAAAAAGCCCCTAGCATAAAGATGGATCTGACCATCTTTAATTTGTAGCTAGTTCTTTGAAATCCAATCCTGTAGATCTAAAAGAGAAGGCCAAATACCATAGAAATGAAAAATGGCGGCACAAGAGGAAAACCATTCTTTTGATTGGCCAATGCTTTCCACTAAATCAGGGTCTAGAGTTACCTTCATATGTTTTAAAGCACTTACAGGTGATACACGGGTTTGCCCAAATGTGGCATGAGGCAATGCATCATGTATATCTACTTTGAAGGCTGCCACATCTGCACAAGATCTCACCCCAGGTCCATACCCTGAACCAAGAGCGTAGGCCAGATGCAGAGCCGTTGTATCTCCAGTCCCCATAGAAGAAATAGCTTTTTGATCCCTCCCCTCACTAGCAGGAAAAACCCCACCTGTTATGGTGGCCACAGCCACACCACCTACCGAATTCACTATAGCTGATTTCAAATTCTTTAAGAGCACACGCACAGGAGACAACGAAAGATTTCACTACAAAAGACCAATGTTTAAAAGGTCATTATTGAATCCTATGTTACTTACACTTATAACATGAATTTCAATGTGTATGTAATAAAAAATTCATCATGTCTATAAATAAATCCTAACTCAGAGAAGACAGATCATACCTACACTTCTGATTTGGAATACATTTGTTAAGTGAGGTCATGACCAATATGGGGATCCACTAGATCTGACTAGGGGATCACTTTTCATAATAAACCATTCTAGGAAGGATACCGAAGCCTAAAATATAACACAATCATGTAACAATCATAAAATATCCCTAGGTATAATGTTCACTGTATTATAAGAAATAAGAAAAATAAATATAATATAGTGCACACCACATCTTATGGTATAAAGTGGGGGTTGAAAACAAAATAAACTAAACTAAAAATGTATAGAAGACATATACTCATGCCAATGTATATGAAATCCTAATACATGGAATAAATAAGGACAACTACATTATCTATCTACTCTTACAAAGGAGAAATAAAGTTAGGAATACTTACCTTGAAGATGAACCCATTGAGCCTCAATATCTCCCTTGGCCAAGGTGATTTGTAAGAGATTGTTATGGTAAGTAAGGATAAAAATAAAAATAAGCTCTAGGATACACAACCTATATATGCATCTAAAATACTTCTTCAAAATGATACACTTATTATTCTTTGATTCTCTTCTTAAAAATGGTTGGAAATGAACTTGTATATATAGGTCGATCTTGCCCTAAATCCTTTCAAATGTGTTTGCTATATAGGGTCAACTTAGTTGATCTTGTATGTTTTTGGGAGATAATTCACTAGGTCCCAAGCTAGGTCATTTAAAGAGATAAAAAAGATCCTAATAAAAAATACCCCTAAACAGTATAGGGTCAAATTCATTAACCCTATATAGTAATTAGAGACTAAAAATTGCACAAGGTTAACTCAATCGACCTAGTACAGTTAACTAGTTGAAAGGGGCTCAATGCAAGAATAAGGAGGATAAATCATGACAAATCATTGACATGGGTAAAATTTAGAATAATAAAATTAGGGTAAATGGTTCTAGAAGATGAGTGTGTAGATGGAAAGTGGCAAAAGGGACAACAATCTTATGAAGAACCAATGGTCTACCCACCCCTTTCTCGGTACACCCCTTAGGGCATGTACTTAGAGATATTGAGACTTAATGGGTTCCTATAAGATAAAAAGTATCAGTAATCAATAAAATTTTGAAAATATAATGTGTATACATATTCCCCACTCAAAGCTCATCATAGGTCACATAAGTACAACATAATATGGTGCTTCAGGATAGAACATGATAACACATAATGATGATGCTAAGTAAAATGCAATAAGAATAAAATAATATAAATGAAAGGAGAAATTTGAAAAACACATACATATACATACCTTAGTGTTGGAGATAAAGTAGACTACAAGATAAAGTGAAGGTATATAATGTGAATAACATTAGGCAAACATGTAGAAGTTAGTGCAAAAAATGGCCAAAAATAAATTATTTGGATTATAGGCATATAAAAGGGGAAAAGATTATCTAAATCATCACAAATCCAATGCATTTTATGGTTTTAAAAATAGATGATTAGAAACAAATGTATAGGCAAAAGAAGGAATCTATAGGAAAATAATTGAAGAATTTGAATTTTGAAAAGGTGTTTTTAAATAGGGGAAAGAGAAGTCATTTGGTTATCCTAACTTTTGAAAGAGATAAAAAAGAGATCTAGAGACAAAATGAGCTAGGATGGTGAGGAGATGATAGGCTAGATGAGGATGGGATCCAGGAGTGGCAACGGGTACACTATAAGTATGTAACTATGAATCTTAAGCTAGTTTTTTATTAATTTGTTGAATTTAGTGAATTTTTCAAAAAAATAATTTTTAGCATATTTAGATGTTGAAATGAAGCAAAATTAGATTATATAGGTAATAAAATCCAATTAGGTAAATGGATTTGAAGGAATTATGAAGAAAACTACAACAAGTCATTTTTAAAGGAAAATGTAAGGGGTCAATAACTAAAAACAATTGGGTCAACCAAGTCAACCTAGTAGGCTAAAAATAGGCAAAATCCACACTATCAACCTAGTAGGTTTGTGTTGACTCTGTACATTTTGTAGACTACTAACCTAGTATAATTTTTCCAACTAATATAAAAAGTTTAGAATGACAAGATAGTTCTTGGAAGGGGGAAATAAGAGGGTTGACTTAGATTTTTAAGTCAACCAAGCTAACAATAGGGAAATTTTGGTCAAACTAGTTTGACCAAAGAACCATAATTATACAAAAACATGTGTAAAAGGCTAAGAGAAGGATAAAATGACTTAGAATGACAAAGGGTAAAAGGACCAAATAGGCTAAAAATAGGTAAGAATTAATGAATTAAAGAAATTTAGGCTTGTTTTTTTATTAAAATTGTAAAAAAGAATGCATTTTGTCTATACATGACATGGAAGATCTAATACATCTTTTGTTGTTTCTTGGTTATAAGGATGACAAGGGTTTTAGATATTGGTAAACATGTCTTGGATACCAGATCTGCTAGAGCATTTGACCATAGGAAATAGAGCTAGGCCAATATTTATAGGCCTAGGAGGGATAACTGACATGTGCAAGATTCCCCTTAGTGTAGATATATTAGTCATGTTCTTTAGATGTTGGGAATGATTGACTAAAACCTTTAGATGGGAGGTGGATGGGGATGTGGTAGAGGTAGTTATCACTCTAGAGGATGTGCATGCCATCTTAGGGCTACCAATAGTAGGAACATCAATGACTATATGCATACCAAATAGCTTGGAGGAGAAGAGATCCTTAGCAATATGGGCTACATGATTAGATACAATATTAGTAGGTAGGCATGTTAGTATGTTATATGTATATGTGTCATGCATTTTGGATATTTGGAAGGATATGATAGGGCTTATGACATAATGAGTGTTATGTCACAATTTAAATGATAAGGTATCACTATTCATGGTAGTTTTGAGTAAGATGATTCTAGAGGAGGGTATACTATAAGATCTCAGCTCTATCATCTAGGTCTAACTCAAACATGATTTATAAGAGGTGTTGGTTAAAGGTTAGAAGTTGATAAAACTAATAATATTATTGATGTCTTAGATCTATGAGAGGTTTCTCATGTATCAACCCAATAAGTTGGCCCTTACGGTTGATGATAGGTCACCTTGAGTGAGGAGATAGAGAGAGGAATAGGTAGCATGAGTTTTTCCCCATGTTATAACACTATAGATGGTGATATGCATAGACATAGTGTGTCATCCATATGGGCACATTATGACTACATGGATAAGTTGGTACATAGTTGTAGTGGCTATAATAAAGATATAGGTGATTGAACACTATACTTGGTGGAGAGAATCACAATTGGTGGCATAGGTGATAAGATAGATGGGCTTACCTCATCTAGTCACAATGATATTGATGCTCAAATAGTGGGCTTGACATGTGAGAGAGCCATGGGAGAGGATGGGACTAGGCCAATAGCAATGAGGCTAACACTTAGACCATGTCATGAGTAACCATGGATTGGGTGAGCAAGACAGGGAGTAGAGTAGGAGGAAAGGGAAGTGGAGGTAGTGGCACCAGAGATACCAACACTAGATCTATAGTAAGATGAGATATAACCACCAAGGACACATTGATTGAGGAAGAAGGAATAAGAGAAAGTGGAGACTATCACCATCCTTGATGACCTAGGTGATCCAAAGGAGAGCTGGATGATAGAGAGGCCATTCAAGCACAGGCTAAGGTAGAAATGAGCCATGACATTTAGATTTGAGCTAAGGAGGTGACCTATAGAGGAGGTGTTAGGAGGTCACACAGACGGAGAGATTATGATACAAAATCAAATGGATGGTAAGACCATAGTGGCTGAGAAATAGACAGTTAATAAAGATGATTAAATTATTGCTTAAGCTTTTATTTTGAAATAGAGACTAGAGGTAGGTAGATATTACAAGATATGATAGTGATCTAATATCTATCTGGGTGTGATTTTACAAGCATGGTTGAGGATAAAGGGGAGATATGGGGGTCCCTTATGAGGGGATAAATCCATGACATCTTGGATGAGATTCTATAATCATATGACCCTACTAAATTAAAGGACCCCAGTTTACCATCTACCCTAGCTTAGGCGAGATAGAGAGGTAACAAGGTAGATATGGGAATAGAGGGAGAGGATGTAACCACCAATATATATTGTCACAAGTGAGATATGGGTATATTAGGCCCTAGTCAAGGAGAAAGATATGTATCTAGATATATAGATGTAAATGACATAAGCACATGTAGTGATACATACCTACCTGGCACAGACATATACAGTGACCTAGACACAGTTGGAGTAGACATGGGTGAAAATAAGACACTAATAAGGATATGTAGAGGGAATGACATCTTGGATGACCTATTTACAATGTATTATTTAGAGGAGTCATAATAAGGTCTCAATAGGTAGTGTGGCTAGGCCATGAGATAGATAGGATGGAACCCAACCATAGCACTAGAATATTGTGTATATGGTTGCACTTACTATATCAAAACTCATGAGATGTATATATATGTGATATGTTATTTTTTCATATTGATCTTTATTGCATATGTTATTTTTATCATGGTTGTGGTTTTAGATGCTTTGGATATATTTCTTTCTCACACATGTATTTATCTTTTATTTTATATGTTATAATAAATATATGAGACATGGTTTCTTTTCTATCAATATGTAGAACACATGCATGGTTAAAAATAAACATGTAAAAATACTTGGTAAAATATAATCAATCAGAAATGTACTACACACCATTTCAATTTGGGAAATGTGTAATAAAAATAAAATGAGCTAAGTATAAAGAACCAAGGGATGGTAAAACAAGATGGTAAAAAGTTATTTGTTTTTAAGCTAAAGTGAAATATTTTTGCACCAAATTAGAATAAGTAAAATCATACTAAATCATGTTAGGAAGTATGAAAACAATGTAATAAAATAGAAGGTATGTAAAAGGGCACAAATGGTGTAAAAACAAATTAATTAAGTCAATCAATCATACTAAATCACGTTTGGAAGTATAAGATTAAAAAAATGGCAAAAGATTGGTCTTAAATTTATCACACTAATTCAAGCTTGGAAGTATGGAAAATTCACGAAATGGCTATATTTTTACATACACTTAGAAAATAAGAAGATAAAAGTGAAAGAGAAATAAAGTAAGAATAAAACATACTAAATAAAGATTAGAAGCATGTTAATGACTTGTAACTTCATAACCAATCACATCTTATCTCTTATTTGACACATGTAATTTTTTTTGTGACTTGTATTATTGGAAAATTTTGTGAGGAATGTCAGGTCTTATCCATGGTCTTATACTAAAACTCATAAACAGAACACCATTGGGGTGGAATAAATAGGAAAATTTGGGTAACAAAGGATGTGGGTAATAGGAAGGAAAAAGGTGGTAATTTATGAGGAATGTTGGGTCCTATCCATGGTCTTATAATGTAAATGACAAATGAAATCCCAAGGTAAGTGATCAGTAAACAAAATAATATTTCTCAAGAGTAAATATGAGGGATATAGGGAATAAAAAGGGAGTGTAAAAATCAATAATTAGGTGTCTTATGAGAATACCTTAGGAGACAAGAGGCATACTAAGGACATGAGAATAAACTGACTAGTGACCATCAATGTACAAAAGAAACCTACTCACTATAAACACAAATATTTGTAGGCATATAATCATATGAATAAGATCAAATCATGAAAGTATATTGGTACAAGTAAAGATAAAATGGATCTACCTTCTCATGATGTGTTCCCCATTCCTTAGGACCCCTTAGAGAGTTGTTGGTCTATTACAAAGATTAAGTACTTGTGTGAGAAAGTAGGTATCACTAAAATCTTTTTTTATTCTACTTTTCTAATCTAATGACCTACCACACCCCAAAGGACCTTGGCTCTACCATGAGTCCAACTGTGGATTTTGAGCTTCGACTATAAGGAGATATTCTTTGAATCATTTTTTTAGTGTGATTTAACTTTTATGAATATTTCCAACTTTTATATCATTACCTTTTGTAAAATGATTTGGATTTTATCTTTTTATGGCTTTTGAATATTCCTCCTCCATATAGATTTAGGACCAATCATGAGATATGTAGTGATACACATGAATGAGCTTTAGGCTAAGGATAAAGGAAGCTAAATTACCAAAGATAAAGATTGACTAGGACACTTAGGCTTAACAATGAACTAACATGTGATCTCAAGTCTCAACCATGTATATGATTTATTTATGAAAAAAGAAGAAGGGAAAAAGGATATCCAAAGTGAACCAGTGAAAGAAAAGTATAATGAGATACATTATTCTAAATGATCACATGGTAAAAGGAGCCAAGAACCAAAGGGAATAGGGTTGGTATAACCAAGTTATAATGACAATTATTTGTTAAAAATAGAGATAAGAAAGCATATAATCATGAAGACACAAAAATAGAGTTTTTATAAAAAACATCAAGAAATAAGTAGAAAACAATGGTAAATAAAGACAAACATATGCAAAGATAAATGATAATATACGCAAGATATAGTACCCAAAAAAACAAAATCACCATATAATAAGAATATGAATTTGACACAATGTCAAATGATATAATAGATAGATAAGAATGAAATTAGAGAACATGTCTAATCAAAATGCAAATGTAAAATCACCATGCATGTTCTCATAAATACTAATAAATCTACCCACACATTATCCAAGACATCAGATAAATCTCAATGAAGCTAGATATGAACTAATGATAATGTATCATCAATCTTCAATGAAAATTGGGAAAAGACTTCTCTTCTAATCTCCTTAAAAAAAAAATTAGGAAAACTCAATAGATCATGCTAAGGAAAATCAGGCAATAGATGCTCGAGAGAATATGTGGGAGTAGGATCTATAAGAGATGTAGGGATCACTAGTGGAGAAGGGTCCCCAGGTGAGGAACTCATGGGTAGAGAAGGATCCATAAGTGATGAAAGGTCCACAGGTGAAGGAATCATGTATGGAGGCACAAAAGATGATAAAGGGACCATAAAAGGGGATGGAACCACTAAAGGTGGAGCCATGGTAGAATAAAGAGGAGCATTCTTGTGGGAATGACCTATGGGATGAATGGAAGAAGGTCTATGAATAGCTATAAGGTTATCCTTAAGTTGTTGTTGAAGTATTTTGTAATGATCCATGTGATAGGTTCCAAATAAGTGTTATAGATAATATATGTCACCAAATTTAGGTATATATTCAGGTAGAATCTTTGGGAGATGCATGGATTTGTCTGAGGTAGGATGAAGAAATGAAGTAGCTGGTTCAAGTTGATTTTGATAAGTGGTAGAAAAGTGTTAGTATAAATTTGAGTATCAATAGTGTTAGAAGATGATAGAAGAGTGGTATAAATAGAAAAGTAAGTTTTATCCAAGGGATAATCAAAATTTGAACCACTGAAAGTAATAAGGTCATCTTTCCCTAACTCATTTAAATGAGTTAGAAAATAATCCTAAATAACATGATGTGTTCTATATGAAGGAGGAGTGTAGATAGGTTGAGAATAAATAAAAGTAACCACCCTTCGCATATTAGTCATGTTAACCACATATTTTTTTGAAGTGGGTTAAACAAGACTTTCTACATTATTGGTGGAAGGGGTGGCTTTATCTTCATTATTTAAGGATGATGATTAGGAAGAGGGTATTTGTAGATATCTAATTAGGCATTGGCTTAATTTAAGGCTTGAGTTTTATCATGTGATTTATAATATTTAAAAGCAATTTCATAAGATTTTTTATGCTTTTGAATGATATAATCATGAACAAAATTAGGACCCAGAAGAAATTCCATAGTTAAATTATAAAGTTGTCTACAAGTCTCATGAGAATGACCCCAACCAATGTGAAACCAACAAAATTTGTTAAGATCATACTAAGATTTCATAGGATGGGTAGGGTCAATTTCTCATAGAAGATGCCTAGGTAGATGCTCAAGTAATTCAACTGAGGATAGAGGTTTATGAAATTAATAGTATTTTATGAAGATAAGTGAGGATTGGTATATTGTTGAGAAGGAAGAGATAGTTCCAAAGGAGTAGGAATGATAACTTGAACATTATGAATGGTGTCATAAGAATCTATAAAACCATCATTGGTAACATGGCTATTTTTATTCTTAAGTAAGAGATGAGGACCCACATAAGGTTGGAGTGGATCAGATTGATGCATAAGTAAATATTATCATTTAACATGGTCAATATCCTCCTCTAAGTTGCATGGAGAGATAGAGTGCAAACCCAATATTGAAGTTTAGGAAAAAGGGCATTGGTAAAGAGATGGAAAGTATTGTCATCAGACATGTTATGTTCACATTTGTTTGACAAGTTTTCCACCATTTAAGAAAGGCTTGAGCAGTTTCATTTTCAATTTTTTTGTAATTTATGAAGTTGGCCAAAGTTTTTCCTAGAAGATCACTAGTTTAGAATTCTTAAACTAAAGCGTTTACTAAATCCTCCAAACTAGAAATGGAATGAGTTATAAGTTGGTTATACCAATCAAAGGCATCACCTGTGATATTTTTAAGTAAGATTTTGGTATTAGAAAAGGTGTTAAATTTGACCTAATATTTCTAAATATTTCCAAATGTTTTAATTTAATGGTGGGATAGGTTGATCGATTATAATAAATTATAGGTGTGATACCTCCAATATCAATGTTACCAATTTGAGTAGTGGGAGGTTCATTTTGGAGATGCTTAATGGTTTAATTGACCAAAAGAGGTTGAGGAATGATATTGTCTTGAGAATATTGAAGAGGAAGAGGAGGAATATTATGATTATGTATGCCCTAAAATGTTGGTTGAGGATGAGTTTGAAGATGAAGAAGATGGTTTTGTATTCTCATCATTTACATTGTGTTATGAGATTGAAAGGTATTAATTTGATTGAGTTTTTGTAACAATAGTTGATGTTTTTTATAAGAATTATTAGAAGAATTATAATTTATATTAGTGGTTTGGGTACCACTATTGGTTTTGATAGCAGCTTGAGATGAGTTATGAGAATGTGAGGCACTAGTGGAAAAATTTGCATATGTAGTAAAAGATGGACTAGTGAATGGTTGAGAAGAAGAATCACTAGTAGAATGTTTATCTTGGGTAGAGAATAATGCACTAGTATAAGGATTAAGGATAGTGGGTCTTATGACAGGCCCACTAGATGTAGAACCTACCATATTAGTGATATACTAGGCATGAAACTAGAAAAAGTTAGAGAAGAAGAGGTCATGGTATGAGAAGGGGTCATTATCAAAGGAAGAGACTAAGAATAAAATAAATAGGTACCCCAAAATATAGATGAGAATGTAGGAGTAGGTGAATGAGGAACTTTAACTTGACCACTAATCATAAGATTGTAAAGAGTAGAAGGATCTTTTCTTCAATGTTGAGGAAATTCAGAGATAAAAGAGGAACATTTTGGGGGTATACTCTATTTTAGATTGGTCTTCTAATTAGAAGATAAGAGTATGATAAAAATAGGTATTAGGATGGGTCCCATAGTTCATTATGTGATTGGAAATATGAACATTACTAGAATCTAATAGAGGAACCCTACTTTGTCTATGGGAGACCCTATGAGGGTCAGTAGGGCTTATCATGTTTTCTAAATAAAACTCAGTATTATCATCAAATAGAAAATCCATAATGAATGGAAAGAAAGAGAGATCAGAAAACAAGAAAATAGGGAATGAAACAAACAGTATAAGGTTGACTAGGTTGACCTAGCACAAAAATAAGGTTTGCATATTATACAATGTTGACTATGTTGATCTAGTACAGTTAACAAAGGTTGGAAAAAGGTACAAGGTTGACTAGGTTGACCTAGTATAACATATAAGGAAATTAAGGAACTTATGGAAACTTTATATACTAAAAAAATATAAATTTTTTAAGTAATTTGAAGAGAAATTATAGAAAAGAAAATAAATAGTCAATTGGATTAATGCTGGCCAATCCAATTAAAGCACACAACACAAAACCTTGCACCAACACTAGCTAATGCAAATTTTTGCAATACAAAATATAATTCAAAAAAGAGTAAATAATCAACTTGTAAAGTAAAGAAATAGATAAATTTGCAACCTAAATTTTTATTGTATTATTAAGATATGATTTTAAAAATGATGGGAATTTGGTTGTAAACAAAGAACTAGAATGGAAATCTAAGGATGGTTTCAAGTAGTTTTGACTAAAAGGGACAATAGTGGAAATGATAAAAACTTAGTATTAGGGCTTACCCCCTCACTTCACACACCATAACAATAAGGGTGTTATGTTATTATCCATAATATACCATTAACCATGTTTTATACTTGACCAAATTATTAAGTTGACTTCCCCCTTGATGATGAAATCCAAGTAGGTTCACTTTGAGTAGATAAATGTTAAAATTCTTGTTTATATTTTGTGATTTTTCCATGTGTGTATAAAATATAAAATATTGAAAATAAAAAATTAATTAAAACCCACCTAACTAAGCTATGTGATCTATTCTAAACATGCAAGCAACAAGAAAAGAAAGTGTCAATTAATTAAGAGCATAAAAGGTTAATTACAACTTTAAAACAATGTAAAATGTTGATATGGTAAACAATGTATGAAAAATATATATAATAGGGTCAAAAAGGACAAACATTTACTATGGAATCAAGGTCTAAAAATGAATAAGGTTGGCAGAATCAACCTAGTTATCTAGATGGCAAATTGAACACAAAACTGGGTCAGTAGGGTCGATCTAGTTGATTGTGCAAGGGTTGTTTTAAAGATTGAAAACTATGAAAGTGAATACTATAAATAAATAAATATAGAGATATAAAATAACCTTGGTGGATCAAAGATATAGAAAATGAATATAATTGTTTATTAACCTTGATATATGTTTTCACATTATGCTTAATGGGTCGATTAGGTCAATCAAGCTTTCCCTGAACTTGTTTCTAAGTGCCTAAAATGTAAAATCTCAATTGGGTCTACCTAATAGTCTATACTAGATATTTGGAAAGATAAAATATTTTACTAGGTTGATAGGGTCAATCTAGTAGCCCATACCTAGAAACTTGCACACATAAGTTAGATACTAGGTCGACAAAGTCAATCTAGTATGGAAAATATATGAAAAAAATAATGATGAAATAATTAAATAAATGAAATAATATTAAAAAATTCTATATTTTTTAGTTCACATTGGGTTCAAAATAATTTATGCAATTAAAAATTCATCGTGTCTATAAATCAATCTTGGCTTAAAGAAGATAGAGCACACCTACACTTCTCATTGGGAATAAATTTGTTAAGGAGGGGTATGAGCAATATGAGGATCTTTTAGACTTGATTAAGGGATAAATTCTCATAATACACCATGCTATGAAGGTTTCCAAAGCTTAAAATCTAACATAATCATGTAACAACCCTAAACAAGTCCTAGGTTTAATGTTCACTCTATTCTAATAAACAAGAAAATAAATATAATCTAGTTCACACCAAAGCTTGTGGCAAAAAATGTCAGGGTTAGAAATAATACAAACTAAAGTAAAAATGCATAGAAGATATATACTCATGCCAATGTATACATAATCCTAATACATGGAATAAATAAGGATACCTACATTATATATCTACTCTTACAAAGGATAAATAAAGTTAGTAATACTTACCTTGAAGATGAACCCATTGAGTCTCAATATCTCCCTTGGAAAAGGTTCTTCACAATATATCTTTGTGGTATGTAAGGATAATAAATAAAAATCATATCTAGGATACACAACCTATATATACATCCAAAAGACTTCTCCACAACACAATATCTATATCTCTAAATAAAGTATTGAACCCTAGGCTTTATTCCTCAAGTAGAATGGTCAATAAGCAAATTTTCATTTACACTTAATCTTCTTCATTTATCTTCTCAAAAATGGTTTGAAATGAACTTGTATATATGGGTGTATCTTTCCCTAAATACTTCTCAACCAAATTATTTTTTGATGTCAGTTCAACAAGAATTTCTACATTATTATTGGAAGGAGTGGTTGTATCTTGATTGTTTTAAATAGGATGATGATTAGGAAGAGGGTCTTTGAAGATATCTAATTGAGCATTGGTTTAATTTAAGGCTTGAATTTTATCATATGATATATAATATTTAAAATCAATTTCATAATATTTTTGATGGATTTGAATGATATAATCATGATCAAAATTAGTTACCAGAAGAAATTCCATAGTTAAATTATAAAAATGTCTAGAAGTCTCATAGGAATGACCCCAATCAGTGTGAAACTAACAAAACTTCTTAAGATCATACAAAGATTTCATAGGATGGGTAGGGTCAATTTCTCATAGAAGACACCTAAGTAAATGCTTATGTAATTCAAATGAGGATAGAGCTTTATAAAATTAATGTTATTTTTTGAAGATAAGTGAGGATTGGTATATTATTGAGAAGGAAGAGCTAGTTTCAAAGGAGTAGGAATGATAACTTGAACATTATGAATGGTGCCATAAGAATATATAACACCATCATTAGTAAAATAGCTATTTTTGTTCTTAATTAAGAGATGAGGACCTATATAAGGTTGGAGTGGATAAAATTGATGCATAAGGAAATCTTGTCATTTAACTTGGTCAATAGCTTCCTCTAAGCTAGATGGAGATAGAATGTAGACCAAATATTGAAGTTTAGGAAAAAAGGCATTGGTAAAGAGATGGAAAATATTGTCATCATCCATGTTATGTTCACATTTGTTTGAAAATTTTTTCCACCTTTTAAGAAAGGCTTGAGTGGTTTCATTTTTAGGTTATTTGTAATATATGAAGTGGGACAAATTTTTTTCAAGAAGATCACTAGTTTATAATTATTTAACTAAAGCATTTACTAAATCCTCCAAACTAGAAATGGAATGAGTTTTAAGTTGGTTATACCAATCCAAGGCATCACCTGTGAGATTTTTAACTAAGAGTTTGGTATCAGAAAAGGTGTTAAATTTGACCCAATATTTTCAAATGTTTTAATTGAAGAGTGGGATCGGTTGATCCATTATAAGAAATTATAGGTGTGATACCTCCAATATCAATGTTGGCAATTTTAGTAGTGAGAGGTTCATTTTGGATATGTTTAATGGTTTTGTAGCCTAAAGGAGGTTGAGGAACGATATTTCCTTGAGAATATTGAAGAGTAAGAGGGGAAAAAATATGGTTATGTATGCCCCAAATTGTTGGTTGAGGATGAGATTAAAGATGAAATAGATGGTTTTGTAGTCTCATCATTTGCATTGTGTTATGAGATTGAAAGGTATTCATTTGATTGAGTGTTTATAACAATAGTTGATATTTTTTATTAGCATTATTAGAATAATTATAATTTATATTAGTGGTTTGGGTATCACTATTGGTGTTGTTAGGATCTTGAGAGGAATTATAAGAATGTGAGGCACTAGTGGAGAAATTTGCATATGTAGAAGAAGATGGACTAGTGAATGGTTGAGAAGAAGAATCACTAGTAAAATGCTTATCTTGGGTAGAGAATAATGCACTACTATAATGATTAAGGATAGTGGGTCTTATGAGATGCCCACTAGATGTAGAACCTACCATATTAGTGGATATACTAGGCATGAAACTAGAAAAAGTTAGAGAAGAAGAGGTCATGGTATGAGAAGGGGTCATGATCAAAGGAAGATACTAAGAATAAAAGAAAGTGGTACCCCCAAATATAGATGAGAATTTAGGAGTAGGAGAATGAGGCTCTTCAACTTGACCACAAATCATAAGACTATAAATATTAGAAGGGTCTTTTCCTCAAGGTTGAGGAAATTTAGAGATAAAAGAGGAACATTTCAGGGGTATACTCTAATTAAGATTGGTCTTCTAATTATAACATAATATTATGCTAAAAATAGGTATTAGGAGGGGTCCCATAGTTCATTATGTGAGTAGAAGTATGAACATTACTACCATCCAAGAGAGGAGCCCTACTTTGTCTATGGGAGACCATATGAGGGTTGGTAAGACTCATCATGTTTGCTAACTAAAACTCAGTATTGTCATCAAATATAAAAACCATAATGAATGGAAAGAAAGAGAGATGAGAAAATAGGGAATGACACAAATATAAAAAGGTTGACTAGGTTGACCTAGCACAAAAATAAGGTTTACAAATTATACAAGGTTAATTGGGTCGATCCAGTACAATGAACAAAGGTTGGAAAAACGTACAAGGTTGACTAGGTTGACCTAGTATAATAGATAAGGAAACTAAGAAACTTATGGAAGATTTATGGACTAAAAAAATATAACATTTGTAAGAAATTTGAAGAGAAATGACAAAAAGGAAACAAATAGTCAATTGGATTAATGTTGGCCAATCTAATTAAAGCACACAACACAAAACCTTGTACCAACACTAGCTAATGTAACTTTTTGCAATACAAAATACAATTTAAAAAAGAGTAAATAATCAACTTGGAAAGTAAGGAGAGAGCTAAATGGTAAACCTAAATGTTTATTATATTTTTAAGATATGATTTTAAACATGATGGGAAGTTGGTTGTAAACAAATAACTAGAATTTTAATATAAAGATGGTTTCAAGAAGTTTTGACTAAAAGGGACTGTAGTGGTAATGATACAGTATTATTATTATGGCATACCCCCTCACTTCACACACCATAAAAATAAGGGTGTCAGGTGATTATTCATAATATACCATTAACCATGCATTATACTTGACCAAATTATCAAGTTGACTTCCCCCTCGATAATGAAATCCAATTAGGTTTACTTTGAGTAGATAAATGTTAAAATTATTGTTTAGAATTTGTGATTTTTCCATGAGTGCATATAATATAAAGTATTTAAACTAAAAAATTAATTAAAAACCACCTAATTAAGCTATGTGATCTATTCTAAATATACAAGCAACAAGAAAAGAAAGTGTGAATTAATTAAGAGCATATAAGGTTGATTACAACTTTAAAACAATTTAAAATGTTGATATGGTCAATAATGTATACACAAAATATAGATCAGGGTCAAAAATTTCAAACATTTACTATGGAATCAAGGTCTAAAAATGAACAAGGTTGGCAGAATCAACCTAGTTATCTAGATGGCACATAGAACACAAAATTGGGTCAGTAGGGTCGATCTAGTTGATTGTGCAAGGGTAGTTTTAAATATTGAAAACTATGAAAGTAAATACTGTAAATACATAAATAGAGAGATTGAAAAGAACCTTACTAGATTCAAAGATGTAGAGAATGAAGATAATTGTTTAAGAACCTTGATATATGCTTTCACATTATGCTTAATGGGTTGACTAGGTCAATCAAGATTTACATGAACTTGTTGCTAAGTGCCTAAAAAGTAGAAGGTCGATTGGGTCAACCTAATAGTCTAGACTAGATATTTGGAAAGCTAAATTTTTTTACTAGGTTGATAGGGTCAATCTAGTAGACCACACCTAGAAACCTGCACACATAAGCTAGATACTAGGTTGACACAATCAATTTAGTATGAAAAATATATGATAAAAATAATGATGAAATAATGAAAGAAATGAAATAATATGAACAAATCCTATAAGGTTTAGTTCACTTTGGGTTCAACATAATATATAAAATTAGAAATGCATCATGTCTATAAATCAATCCTAGCTTAGAAAAGATAGAGCATACCTACACTTCTTATTGGGAATACATTTGTTAGGGAGGCATATGAACAATATGGGGATCCATTAGACCTGATTAAGGGACCAATTATCATAATACACAATGATATGAAGGTTTTCAAAGCTTACAGTATAACATAATCATGTAAAAACCCTAAAAGAGTCCTAGGTTTAATGTTCACTCTATTCTAATAAACAAGAAAATAAATATAATCTAGTTCACACCAAATCGCGTGACAAAAAGTGGGGGTTAAAAATAATACAAACTAAAATAAACATGTATAAAAGATATATAATAATGTCAATGTATACATAATCCTAATACATGGAATAAATAATCACAACTACATTATATATCTACTCTTACAAAGTAGAAATAAAGTTAGGAATACTTACCTTGAAGATGAACCCATTGAGCCTCAATCTCTCCCTTGGACAAGGTGCTTCTCAATAGATTTTTCTGGTATGTAACGATAATAAATACAAATTAGATCCAGGCTACACAACCTATATATACATCCAAAAGACTTGTCCACAACACAATATCTGTATCTCTAAATAAATTATTGAACCCTAGGCTTTATTCCACAAGTAGAATGGTCAATAAGCAAATTTTAATTTACACTTATTCTTCTTCATTTCTCTTACTAAAAATGGTTTGAAAGGAAATTGTATTTATAGGAGTATCTTTTCCTAAATCCTTATCAACCAAATTATTTTTTGAAGTGGGTTCAACAAGACTTTCTAAATTATTGGTGGAAGGGGTGGATTTATCTTTATTGTTTTAAATAAGATGATGACTAGGAAGAGGGTCTTTCTAGATATCTAATTAAGCATTAGCTTAATTTAAGGGTTGAGTTTTATCATGTGATATATAATATTTAAAAACAATTTAATAAGATTTTTGATGATTTTGAATGATATAATCATGATCAAAATTAGGACCTAGAAGAAATTCCATAGTTAAATTATAAAGTTGTCTACAAGTCTCATGACAATGACCCCAACCAATGTGAAACCAACAAAACTTGTTAAGATCATACCAAAATTTCTTAAGATGGGTACGGTCAACTTCTCATAAAAGACACCTAGGTAGATGCTTAAGTAATTTTCCACCTTTTAAGAAAGGCTTGAGTGGTTTCATTTTCATGTTTTTTGTAATTTATGAAGTGGACCAAAGTTTTTTCAATAAGATCACTGGTTTAGAATTATTAAACTAAAAATTTTACTAAATCCTCCAAACTATAAATATAATGTGATATAAGTTGGTTATACTAATCAAAGGCACCACTTGCGAGATTTTTAACTAAGATTTTGGTATTAGAAAAGGTGTTAAATTTCACCCAATATTTATAAATATTTTCAAATGTTTTAATTAAAGGGTGGGATCGGTTGATCCATTATAATAAATTATAGGTATGATACCTCCAATATCAATGTTAGCAATTTGAGTAGTGAGAGGTTCATTTTGGAGATGCTTAATGGTTCTGCTGACCAGAGGAGGTTGAGGAATGATATTTCCTTGAGAATATTGAAGATAAAGAGGGGGAATATTATGGTTATATATGCCCCAAAATGTTGGTTGAGGATGAGATTGAAGATGAAGAAGATGGTTTTGTATTCTCATCATTTACATGGTGTTATATGATTAAAAGGTATTCATTTGATTGAGTGTTTATAACAATAGTTGATGTTTTTTATTAGGATTATTAGAAGAATTATAATTTATATTAGTGGTTTGGGTACCAATATTGGTGTTGATAAGAGCTTGAGAGGAATTATGATAATGTGAGGCACTAGTGGAAAAATTTGCATATGTAGTAAAAGATGGACTAGTGAATGGTTGAGAAGAAGAATCAATAGTAGAATGTTTATCTTGGGTAGAGAATAATTCACTAGCATAAGGATTAAGGATAGCGGGTCTTATGAGAGGCACACTAGATGTAGAACCTACCATATTAGTGGATATAATAGGCATGAAATTAGAAAAAGTTAGAGAAGAAGAGGTCATGGTATGAGAAGGGGTCATAATCAAAGGAAGAGAATAAGAATAAAATAAAGTGGTACCCCCAAATATATATGAGAATGTACGAGTAGGTGAATGAGGCTCTTCAACTTGACCACTAATATTAAGATTATAAATAGTAGAAGGATCTTTTCTTAAATGTTGAGCAAATTTAGAGATAAAAGAGGAACATTTCAAGGGTATACTCCTATTCATATTTATCTTCTAATTAGAAGATAAGAGTATACTAAAAATAGGTATTAGGAGGGGTCCCATATTTGATTATGTGAGTGGAAATATGAACATTACTAGCATCTAAGAGAGGATTCCTACTTTGTCTATGGGAGACCCTATGAGGGTCGGTAACACTCATCATGTTTCATAACTAAAACTCAGTATTGTCATCAAATAAAAAATCCATAATGAATAAAAAGAAAGAGAGATGAGAAAACAAGAAAATAGGGAATGATAAAAATAGTATAAGGTTGACTAGGTTGACCTAGCACAAAAATAAGGTTTACAAATTATACAAGGTTGAATGGTCGATCTAGTACAATGAACTAAGGTTGGAAAAAGGTACAAGGTTGACTAGGTTGACCTAGTATAAAAGATAAGGAAATTAAGAAAGTTATGGAAAATTTATGGACTAAAACAATTGAAATTTTGTAAGCAATTTGAAGAGAAATGACAAAAAGGAAATAAATAATCAATTGGATTAATTCTAGCCAATCTAATTAAAGAACACAATAGGAAACCTTGCACCAACACTATCTAATGCAAATTTTTGCAATGAAAAATAAAATTCAACAAAGAGTTAATAATCAACTTGGAAATTAAAGAGCTAGTCAAATGGTCAACTTGAATGTTTATTATATTATTAATATATGATTTTAAACATGATGGGAAGTTGGTTTTAAACAAAGAACTAGAATGGAAATCTAAGGATGGTTTCAAGTAATTTTGACTAAAAGGGAATATAGTGACAATGATACAAGCTTAGTATTAAGGCCTACCCTCTCACTTCACACACCATAAAAATAAGGGTATCATGTGATTATTCATAGTATACCATTGAACATGCTTTATACTTGACCAAATTATGAAGTTGACTTTCCCCTCAATTATGAAATCCATGTAGGTTGGATTTGAGTAGATAAATGTTAAAATTCTTGTTTATATTTTGTGATTTTGCCATGTGTGCATAAAATTTAAAATATTGAAACTAAAAAATTAATTAAAAACCACCTAATTAATCTATGTGATTTATTCTAAACATTCAAACAACAAGAAGAAAAAGTGTTTATTAATTAAGAGTATATAAGGTTAATTACAACTTTAAAACAATGTAAAATGTTGATATGGTCAACAATGTATGCACAAAATATAGAAAAAGGTCAACAAGGTTGAACATTTACTATGAAATCAAGGTCTAATAATGAAAAAGGTTGACAGAGTTGACCTAGTTATCTAGATGGCACATAGAACACAAAACTGGGTCGGTAGGGTCAACCTAGTTGACTGTGCAAGGGTAGTTTTAAAGATTGCAAACTATGAAAGTAAATATTGTAAAAAAATAAATAGAGAGATTAAAAAGAACCTTGGTTGATTAGAGATGTAGAGAATGAAGATAATTATTTAAGAACCTTGATATATGCTTTCACATTATGCTTACTGGGTCGACTAGGTCAATCAAGATTTACATGAAGTTGTTGCTAAGTGCCTAAAATGTACAAGGTCGATTGGGTCAAGTTAATAGTCTAGACTAGATATTTGGAAAGGTAAAAAAATTTACTAGGTTGATAGGGTCAATCTAGTATCCCATACCTAGAAACTTGCACACATAAGTTAGATACAAGGTCAATAGAGTCAATCTAGTATGGAAAATATATGATAAAAATAATGAAAGAAATGAAATAATATGAAAAAATCCTACAAGATTTAGTTCACATTGGGTTGACCAGAATGTATGCAAGTAGAAATGCGTCATGTCTATAAATCAATCCTGGTTTAGAGAAGATAAAGCATACCTACACTTCTGATTGGGAATACATTTGTTAAGGAGGGGCATGACCAATATGGGGACCCATTAGACCTAATTAAGGGATAACTTCTCATAATACACCATGCTATGATGGTTTCCAAATCTCATAATCTAACATAATCACGTAAAAACCCTAAAAGAGTCCTAGGTTTAATGTTCACTCTATTCTAATAAACAAGAAAATAAATATAATCTAGTTCACACCAAAGCTTGTGGCACAAAATGGGGGTTAGAAATAATACAAATTAAAATAAACATGAATAGAAGATATTTAAGCATGTCAATGTATACATAATCCTAATACATGGAATAAATAAGCACAACTACATTATATATCTACTCTTACAAAAGAGAAATAAAGTTAGGAATACTTACCTTGAAGATGAACCCATTGAGCCTTAATCTCTCCCTTAGACAAGGTGATTCTCAATAGATTTTTGTTGTATGTAAGGATAATAAATAAAAATTAGATCTAGGCTACACAACCTATATATACATCCAAAGTACTTCTCCACAACATAAGATCTGTATCTCTAAATAAAGTATTGAACCCTAGGATTTATTCCTCAAGTAGAATGGTCAATATGAAAATGTTCATTTACATTTTTTCTTCTTCATTTCTCTTCTTAAAAATGGATTGAAATGAACTTGTTTATATAGGTATATCTTTCCTTAAATCCTTCTCAACATGTCAGTTGTACAAGGTCGACCCAATTGACCTTGTATATTTTCAAGAGATAATTCACTAGGTCTAAATCTTGGTCGAACAAAGGGCTAACAAAGATCTTAATGGAAAGTATCCCTAAACAGTGCAAGGTTGACCCAATCAAACTTTTACAATAATCAGAGGATGAAAATTATATAGGGTTTACCTAGTTGACCTAGTAGAGTCAATTGGTTGAAAGGGGGTCAAGACAAGAATAAGTGTTAGATTGTGGAGCTAAAAGCTTCACTGATGCAAACAGGGGAGGAGGTTGCTGAAGGTTGTTGAGTTGTAGAGCAACCAACATCGGTCTAATCAGCCGACATCGGTAGGATTAGTGAAGAGAAGCAACTGACGTCGATCAGGGATTAGCTGGTGTTGGTCACCTCCAGGTAGATAAGGACTAATGTCGGTCACCTGTGCAGTTCAAAACTGCAAGTTTTATAGGTAGTTAGTTAATGAACCAAGTGTTTGCATGTCAAGAGCCAAATTTAGACTAGAAGCTGTGGATCTAATTATTGTAATTAGATGTATAATTATTGTTTGCATGAGATCTATTTAAGAGACTCATAGGCTATATTGTAAAGTGTTCTAGTTTGAATTGAGCAAAGTTAGCTCCTTCTATGTGTGAGGTGAGCAAGGGTGTTCCTCCTAGTTCCACAATAGTGCCAAGTGTGCGTGATAGTTTTGGAGAATCAGAAGGGTTCTTTAATTGTGTAGGATCTTGGTCAGTAGGTGTGCATGGCTACATTAGGAGATCTACATGGGTAAGTAAGATCATTGATCTGAAGGTGTATGTGTGTGCATGATCTAGGTTTGTAGGTGTGCAGAACCAGATTGATTTGTAGGTGTGCAAGATCAGGGAGGACAACAACACAACAGGGAGCAGGATCAGGTAGGATCTACTTGGAGTATAGTGTATACTCAGAAAGAGAGCAAAGAGAAAGGCAAGGAAGTTCCTTCCATAAGTGAGATCATTTGGGTTGTAGGTTGTTGCAGTTTAGGGGAGATCTACTTAAAGTATGATTATGTACTTGTGGAGTGCATGGAACACTGGTGTACTGGTAGTAGTGGATACTGACTGGTTGGAGGTGAACACCAACTTTGTGTTTGAGTTGTGTGTTGGGACCGTAAGAGAGAGAGAGCTTTGAGGGAAGATTTACTGTTTATGCCCTAGAGATGTGGGAGCCCTAGAGGTGTGTAAGGAAGAAGAACTATAGAAATTTTATTTGCTGTATTTCCTTCTGGAAGAGTTTTAATACAAGTTGTGTATTGTCTCTCATATTTTGTGTTATTTCTAAATTCTAGTTACTTGTGATTCTGGTTAATTTTTGCATGTTAAGTTGCTTGGTAATCAATTGTGTGCTTCTGTTATTTCCCAACAAGTGGTATCAGAGCTAAGGTTGCAGGGAGCAAGTTTGTGTTTGATTACAGGTCACTCTCAGGGGTTTCTAATTGAGTGGGAGTAGAGCAATGGTAGAAGAAAGTAAGCTAAGAATGGAGAAATTGAAAAGCACAGATGGTCACTTACGGTCTTATGGAAAGAAAGAGCAGGTAAATAAATATTGTTGGTTTGTGGAAGATCGGCATGAAGGAATTGAAGATGCAAATGTTGTAGGTGTTGTTGCACAGGATGCTCTGGGAGGTTTCTTGGATAAAGTAGAATCTTGTTTCACTGATTCTATTGCCTCTTTCCATGTAATCCAAAATAGAGTATCTTTTCATGGTAAGGTCTTTGGAGACTTTGGAAAGATTTATTTAGGGGCTAGTGTGCCTTGCCAAAGAATTGGCAAAGGGGAAGTGAAGCTGAAATTGCAGGCAGCCAACACATGGGTGTCGAAGGAGGTCATGCAGGTCCCAGTGTTGAAGATATGGCTAATTTATTCAAAAAAGTTGGGTGATGAGAGATGCATAAGAACTCTCATAGTGGATGCACTTGAATTAGTTGGTAAGAAAATAGGTACTCTTTATCTACTTGTTTATATTATTGATTCTTCTTTTGTTGCAGAGACGTGACTTTCTAAGCTTGGTCACATGAGCAAGAAGGAGATGCATGTTCTTAAGCGGAAGACAGATGTGTTTGATAGACTTAAGAACTGGAAAGCCTTGGTGTTCTTGGAGGAGATGACAGATAGAGACCAGTGGATGGTGCTGGATACTTCTGAGCAGGGCAGTTTGGACATGGGTTTTGATTCAAAGGAGCTCACGGGTAAAAATTCATCACTCACAGGGGAACACAGGTACCGGCATCGATCAAGGGGAACCAGCGTCAAACAGATAGGTGCCAATGTCAGTCATGTGTAGACCAAAGCCAGTGATGTCAGGCAGGGTAAGACTGACGTCGATCAGGAGGACTAACGTCAGCAATAGGTAAGACTAACATCGGTCAGGAGGACTGATGTCGGCAATAGGGACATCAACATCGGTAGAGTTGGTAGTCAGGATAGGCGCATGGAAATTGACATCGGTCAGATGCAGACTGTGTAGTGACCAAGGTCGGTCACTGTAATGGATTTTGGGTGGACAACAAGTTGTCAAGGAGTCTCAAATGCCCATATGGAGGACTAAAGGTGGTAAGTAAGCCTCAAATTCATTGTTTCTCTTCTTTATACTCATTTCTCACTGCAGAGTAGGAAGGATCTAGGAAAAAGTGGGATCATGGCAGGAATATGATGCAGAACCAAATGGGAGATTTGGTAGGGTTGTCAGCTGGAAGAAAGCATAGAGACGAATGGATGCCTTAGTTAAAGAATAGAGAGAATGAACATGTGAGACAGAAGGCTAGGTCATATGGTCTTGAGGAAGCTATAGGATAGTGGTACAATTTTTGGCAGGTGGATGACAAAGCATGGCTTTAGTGAATGTTAGGGTAACTACTGTGTTTGTCTTACTAGGTGGATGATGATAGCTACATTATCATGTTAATATATGTGGATGGTATGCTAGCTAGCAGGTTTGTAGATATAAGGTTTTGCTGAGCTAAGGGTAAGGTTAGTTCAATGGCATGTCATGAGGAATTTGGAGCAGCGAAATTCTTTGGCATGGGAGACATGGAAGATCACATGTTGATTTTGTCTCCAGTGGGATCTGATGTGAATCAAGTGTTGGCGAGGTTTAGGATGTAGAACTAGAGCACACTAAGGGTTGGACAGTTCAGTGTCTAAAATCACATGAGGTTTGGTATAAACCTAAGTTTGCCCAAGCAGTGGGTGCTGTTAGAAAGTTTGGAGCTGATTCGGGAAAGAAACACTGGAGGGCAGTTTAGTGGATTCTCAGGTATTTGAGAGGGACTAGTAGTAGGTTGACATGATTTATAGGGTCAAGTTCTTTTCTACATGTGTTTGTAGATGCGGATGCAGTAGGTTACTTGGATGATAGGAGGTGCACCACAGGTTGTGTGGTGGTTGGTCTTTAGGATTCATCTTGAAGAGGGATACAAGCCAGGAAATAGATTAGATGGGGTACAGGTATAGGTACAGTGTAGCTATTTATCTCCAAGTGGGAGATTGTTAGGTTATGGAGATAAAATCTTCACTGATGCAAATAGGGGAGGTTGTTGCTAAAGGTTACTGAGTTGCAGAGCAACTAGCGTCGGTCTGATCAATCGACGTCGACAGGATTAGTGAAGAGAAGCAACCAACATTGATCAGGGATCGGATGGTGTCAGTCACCTCTAGGCAGACAAGGACTGACGTCAATCACCTGTGTGGTTTAGAACTGCAAGTTTTACAGGTAGTTAGTTAATGAACCAAGTGTTTACATGTCAAGAGCCAAATTTAGACTAGAAGCTACAGATCTAATTATTATAATTAGATGTCTAATTATTGTTTGCATGAGATATATCTAAGAGACTCATAGGCTATATTGTAAAGTGTTCTAGTTTGAGTTGAGCAAAGTTAGCTCCTTCTGTGTGTGAGGTGAGCAAGGGTGTTCCTCTTAGTTCCATAATAGTGCCAAGTGTGGGTGCTGGTTTTGGAGAATCAGAAGGGTTCTTCAGTTGTGTAGGATCTTGGTCAGCAGGTGTGCATGGCTACATTAGGAGATCTACATGGGTAAGTAAGACCATTGATCTATAGGTGTATGTGTGTGCATGATCCAGGTTTATAGGTGTGTAGAACCAGATTGATTTGCAGGTGTGTAAGATCAGAGAGGATAGCAACACAATAGGGAGTAAGATTAGGTAGGATCTACTTGGAGTATAGTGTGTACTCAAAAAGAGAGCAAAGAGGAAGGCAAGGTAGTTACTTCCATACGTGAGATCATTTCGGTTGCAGGTTGTTGCAATTTATGGGAGATCTACTTGAAGTATGATTGTGTACTTGTGGAGTGTGTGGAGCATTTGTGGAGTGCGTGGAGCATTGGTGTACTGGCAGTAGTGGATACTGACTGGTTGGAGGTGAACATCAACTTTGTGTTTGAGTTGTGTGTTGGGACCGTAAGAGAGAGAGCTTTGAGGCAAGATTTACTATTTATGACCTAGAGGTGTGAGAGCCCTAGAGGTGTGTAAGGAAGAAGAACTGTGGCAATCTTCTTTGTTGTATTTCCTTCTGGAAGAGTTTTAATACAAGTTGTGTATTGTCTTGCATATTTTGTGTTATTTCTAAATTCTAGTTACTTGTGATTCTAGTTAATTTTTGCATGTTAAGTTGCTTGGTAATCAATTGTGTGATTTTGTTATTTCCCAACAAGTGGTATCAGAGCTAAGGTTGCAGGGAGCAAGTTTTTATTTGATTACAGGTCACTCTTAGGGGTTTCTGATTGAGTGGGAGTAGAGCAATGGTAGAAGAAAGTAAGCTAAGAATGGAGGAATTGAAAAGCACAAATGGTCACTTACGGTCCTATGGAAAGAAAGAGCAGGTAAAGAAATATTGTTAGTTTATGGAAGATCAACATGAAGGAATTGAAGATGCAGATGTTGTAGGTGTTGTTTCACATGATGCTCTGGGAGGTTTCTTGGATAAAGTAGAATCTTGTTTCATATATTTGTTACCTCTTTCCATGCAGTCTAAAATAGAGTATCTTTTCATGGTAAGGTCTTTGGAGACTTTGGAAAGATTTATTTAGGGGCTGGTGTGCCTTGCCAAAGAAATGGCAAAGGGGAAGTGAAGTTGAAATTGCAGGCAGCCAACACATGGGTGTTGAAGGAGGTCATGCAGGTCCCAGTGTTGAAGATATGGCTAATTTCTTTAGAAAAGTTGGGTGATGAGAGATGCACAAGAACTCTCACAGTGGATGTACTTGAATTAGCTAGTGGTAAGAAAATAGATACTCTTTATCTACTTATTTATATTACTGATTCTTCTTCTGTTGCAAAGACATGGCTTTGTAGGCTTGGTCACATGAGAAAGAAAGAGATGCATGTTCTTAAGTGGAAGATAGATGTGTTTGATAGACTTAAGAACTGGAAAGCCTTGGTGTTCTTAGAGGAGATGACAGATAGAGACTAGTGGATGGTACTAAATACTTTTGAGTAGGGTAGTTTGGACATGGGTTTTAATTCAAAGGAGCTCGCAGGTAAAAAGTCATCACTCATAGGGGAACATAGGTACTGACATTAGTCAAGGGGAACCAGTGTCAAACAGACAGGTGCCGATGTTAGTCATGTGCAGACCAAAGCCAGTGATGTCAGGTAGGGTAAGACTAACATCGGTCAGGAGGACAAATGTCGGCATTAGGTAAGACTGACGTCAGTCAGGAGGACTGACATCAGCAATAGGGACACTGACATTGGCAAAGTTGGTAGTCAGGATAGGTGCATGGAAACTGATGTCGATCGAATGCATATTGTGTAGTGACCAAGGTCGGTCACTGTAACAGATTTTGGGCAGACAACAAGCTGTTAAGGAGTCTCAAACACCCATATGGAGGACTGAAGGTGGTAAGTAAGCCTCAAATTCATTGTTCCTCTTCTTTATACTTGTTGCTCACTATAGAGCAGGAAGGATCTAGGAAATAGTGGGAGCATGGCAGGAATATGATGCAAAACCAAATGAGAGATTTGGTAGGGTTGCCAGTCAGAAGAAAGCACATAGACGAATGGATGCCTTAGTTAAAGAATAGAGAGAATGGACACGTGAGATGGAATACTAGGTCATATGGTCTTGAGGAAGCTGTAGGACAGTGGTACAGGTTTTGACAGGTGGATGACAAAGCATGGCTTTAGTCAATGTCAGGGTAACTACTGTGTTTGTCTTACTAGGTGGATGATGATAGCTACATTATCCTGTTAGTGTATGTGGATGGTATGATAGCTAGTAGGTTTATACATACAAGGTTTTGCTGAGCTAAGGGTAAGGTTAGTTTAGTGGCATGTCATGAGGAATTTGGAGTAGCAAAATTCCTTAGCATGGGAGACATGGAAGATCACAAGTTGATTTTGTCTCCAGTGGGAGCTGATGTGAATCAGGTGTTGGTGAGGTTTATGATGTAGAACCAGAGCACACTAAGGGTTGGATAGTTTAGTGTCTAAAATCACATGAGGTCTCTTATAAACCTGAGTTTGCCCAAGCAGTGGGTGCTATGAAAATGTTTGGAGCTGATTTGGGAAAGAAGCACTGGAGGGCAGTTCAGTGGATTCTCAGGTATTTGAGAGGGACCAGCAGTAGGTCGACATGCTATGCAGGGTTAAGTTATTTTCTACATGTGTTTGTAGATGTGGATGCGGTAGGTTACTTGGATGATAGGAGGTGCACCATAGGTTGTGTGGTGGTTGGTCTTCAAGATTCATCTTGAAGAGGGATACAAGCCAAGAAATAGATTAGACGGGGCACAGGTATAGGTACAGTGTAGTTGTTTATCTCCAAGTGGGAAATTGTTAGGTTGTGAAGCTAAAAGCTTCACTAATGCAAACAGGGGAGGAGGTTGCTGAGTCGCAGAGCAATTGGCATCGATCTGATCAGTTGATGTTGGTAGGATTAGTGAAGAGAAGTAACCAGTGTCGGTCAGGGATCGGGTGGTGTCGGTCACCTCCAGGCAGATAGCGACTGACGTCAGCCACTTGTGCAGTTCAGAACTGCAAGTTTTATAGGTAGTTAGTTAATGAACCAAGTGTTTGCATGTCAAGAGCTAAATTTAGACTAGAAGCTGCAGATCTAATTATTGTAATTAGATGTCTAATTATTGTTTGCATGAGATCTATTTAAGAGACTCATAGGCTGTATTGTAAAGTGTTCTAGTTTGAGTTGAGCAAAGTTAGCTCCTTTTGTGTGTGAGGTGACAAAGGGTGTTCCTCTTAGTTCCACAATAGTGCCAAGTGTGGGTGCTAGTTTTGGAGAATCAGAAGGGTTCTTCAGTTGTGTAGGATCTTGGTCAGTAGGTGTGCATGGCTACATTAGGAGATCTACATGGGTAAGTAAGATCATTAATCTGTAGGTGTATGTGTGTGCATGATCCAGGTTTGCAGGTGTGTAGAACCAGATTGATTTGCAGGTGTGTAAGATCAGAGAGGATAGCAACACAATAGGGAGCAGGATTAGGCATGATCTACTTGGAGTACAGTGTGTACTCAGAAATAGATCAAAGAGGAAGGTAAGGAAGTTCCTTCCATAAGTGAGATCATTTGGGTTGAAGGTTTTTGCAGTTCAGGGGAGATCTACTTGAAGTATGATTGTGTACTTGTGGAGTGTGTAGAGCACTTGTGGAGTGCGTGGAGCACTGGTGTACTGGTAGTAGTGGATACTGACTGGTTGGAGGTGAACACCAACCCTGTGTTTGAGTTGTGTGTTGGGACCATAAGAGAGAGAGCTTTGAGGGAAGATTTATTTTATATGCCCTAGATGTGTGGGAGCCCTAGAGGTGTGTAAGGAAGAAGAACTGTGTCAATCTTCTTTGTTGTATTTCCTTCTGGAAGAGTTTTAATACAAGTTGTGTATTGTCTCTCATATTCTGTGTTATTTCTAAATTCTAGTTACTTGTGATTTTGGTTAATTTCCACATGTTAAGTTGCTTGGTAATCAATTGTGTGCTTCCGTTATTTCCCAACAATATGGAAGATAAAGTATGGTAAATGACTGACATAGGTACAAATAAGAAGAATAATCTTAGGGTAAATGGTTTTAGGAAATGATTTTATAGATGTAAAGTGATAAAAGGGATAAAAATATTATGAAGCACCAATAGTCTACTCACCCTTTTCCTAGTGCACCCCTTAAGGCATGTACTCAGAGAGATTGAGACTTGACAGGCTCCTATAAGATACACAAGTGTTAGTAATTTGTAAAAGTTTGAAAATATTATGTGTCTACACAATGTCATTGAGGAATATGATCACCCTAATGATCATGAAACTCTAACTCTCCTTGATGGCATATCTAATTTATATCTTAATGAGTGGGGACCTATGCAAGGTGGATTTGAAGAAACTAGCCTTGAAAATTGCATTCTTCATGAGGATATTGATGGAATCCTTGAAGAAAATCATGACAACATATAGAAAAAATTACATTGGGAAACTATATGATACATGTGGATGGTGATGTGATTATCCTAGCTATGTCATAACATGACAGTCCTAGTGAGCAATCCATTTTGCCTACTAAATAAGAAAATACCCTTGAACCCAATCCTCAAGAATAAGTGGATAGTATGTGGCAATAGTTAAATTCCATTGTTTTCAATGCCATAATTTAGGAATTTGAAGAGGTTAACAGACCTTCAGTCTTTCAAAGTGAGTATAGACTTGTTGATGGAGATAACCATATTCTTAATGAGCATAAAAAAAGTTTGAAACCTCTGCCAAACAAGGTGAAATTTTTATAGACCAAGTAGTGTTTGGTTAATAAGATAACCTTGAGGGTTACAAATAATAGACATGTCTTATCTCAAGTGCATATGAAGTAGAAGAATCTTTGATGATATCCAATGACTAGATTAAGGACTTTAAAATGAGTATGTTGAATTTTAAGCAAGATTCCAACTCAAATAAGATTTGAAGAGAGATGAATGAGGTGTTATTGATTTATATAAATGATCATCTTGCAGCTAGCAAAAGACTCAACCATGGTGAGTCTTTTAATTATCTCTAGAAATAAGTGTTCATAGAAAAGTATGCCTCATATGATGGATTATTTTATTTTAATATAATTGATACAATGAGAATTTTCTTTCACCCTAGGTAAAATAATGCATAAGATTATTTTCACCTCAATTATCTTGAGGTATTGTACATACTAGGATAGGTGTGTTTGCTTTCAGTTGGTTTGTGGTTTCCCCAAGTATTCATGAGAATACATGTGTGAGTTTGTTTCTTATATTGTGTTTGTTTCCTTGTTGTGTATGGGTTTTTTGGTGTCTTTTAAAATGATTTTAAGTGTAAATAATATTATATAGTTGACTCGATAACTAAATGGAAGAAGGAAACTGGTCCTTAGTATAACAAGCATTATATCCCTAAGAAATTGCCAAAATGTTTACTAATTTGACCCCATAGTCAAATAAGCCAACCCCCATTTATAGTAAAATTTAGTATAGGTTCTTTATAGGTCATAATATGGTCACATAATCATGTTTAAGGCCACTTGATATGTTTAACCTTAGTCATTTTGGTCATTTATCTTAATATTTCCTTATGTCACCTTTTTGGACTTTCTAATGACTTGTATAGTTTCCAAAAGAAGCCAAGTGTGTTAAATGAATGGAAAACATACAATATATTATATTTGGTTAAAAAAACAATTATATAATTGACATAATATAGGTTAAATGTGGAAAGGAGGAGATAACAATATTTTCAAGAAGTTAAGGCCAATTATATGGATAAGGATAACCTACTTGGGATGTGTGACGACTCAAGAGTGTCCCTTAAAATTAACATAGTACATTTCATGATTAATAAGTTATGATAGGTTTAAATTTGTCAAAAACCAATCTATCTTCTCCATATCTCTCCTAGATAAGGTCAAATAGTTCAACCAATTTGCTTTTACTACAGATAGTAGAGGATGAGTTTGAATGAATGCATTTGTAAAAAGTTAGTAGACTTCATTCAATTAATTTTAATCTCAAGATTTTTAATTTTGGTTTACTATTGTCTATTAATAATAACTAATATTTTTTATGACTTCAAATTTCCTACTCATCCCCATGGTCTCCAATTTTCTTATCTATTTATAGTTGTTTGATGTTTCCAGGTGTTGTACATGATATTGAAGAGTATATATTTCCCATCCATGTTGTTTATAACCTATTTTTCACATGTGAGCATAAATATAAAGTTAGGGTCATGCTTGATTTTGGAGTGATCACATCATCATCTACTAGATAAGGTTTTATCAATTTCAATATTTTGTTGCCCTATGTTTGATTACAATCTAATGTTGAAATGTTGTTATCACTTTTTTCATAACATGAATGGTCCATGTTTTCCTTTAAATTACCTATAATTTGACTTATATGTGTTTCTAATGCACAAAGTGAGGATTGATCAGAATTTCAATATGCATAGTCACCCACAACAACCTATAGGTGTGTACATAGGACTATAAGGCTATTAAAAACATAATAAATAGGTTTTCCTCATTCCCATTAATTAAATAGAGGTTATCAAGTAATATATGGATCATATTTTATAAATTTCAATAATATAGAGTCTAAAGTCAACTAAAGTTGGAAGAGTTGCTCAATGGGAATAGTTACCTTAATATCTCCAAAAAGGGATTTTATCCTATATAGTGATACCTTGTGATGAGAGTATATGAGGTATAAGTAAATATTGTTTCTCCACCCTTATAGCCTAAAAAAAGTATTAAAATGTAAACATGAGAGGAGATGGATGTAGTCAAGAAGAGATAATGTAAAGGAGCTCCCAATTCAAGCATGTTCTCATTGAATCCATTTAGTATACTCTAGTCCTATTTTAGCCTACATGAACTTATAAATTGTAGTGACCTTTGGCCTATTGAGGATAATGGTGTGATAACATGATATTAAAGCATGAGATAGGTTCACCCATGTATGGAATGTCCTAAGAAACCTATTTGAAACAAAGGGATAAGGATAACCAGGCATATGATCATCTACATGAACCTCATACAATGCATTGAGTTAAATGATCTTGGAACAACAATGACAATGTAAAATAAAGAATGATTCATGGTTATAAGGAATGATTTTCGTATATTCAAGTATGAATATTGATAATTATCTATGTAGATATCAAAGGGTAGACACAATGCTCAGACCTTAATATTCACCTATAAAAGATTCTTGACTCTCTAAATGAGTCCTTATAGTCTAGCACAATTATAAGTTGTCTCATGCTAGTAAAGGATGTATACTTGAGTAGTGGTCAAAAAAATGAAATGAATGAATATGAATAAATAAATTTCATAAATTATTTTTCAAGTCCCATGTGTTTATTAACAAAAACTAACACCTATAGGAATCCCATGATTCCCTAAAATGAACACCTATAACTTGGTTTATATTGCAAACTAGTCTAGGCATATGAGGTATGTAGTTTGGTTTGGCATACAATGATACAAGTGGATGATAATGTTTAAAAAATCCTTAGATTAATTATATCCTTACATGTGACCTTCATATATTGGATAAATAGAGTAAATACTAGGTTTCAAACCTTAGTCTATAGTCAACCAAACACAATACATAGTGTATAGATCTAGTGAAGCTAGTTTTGAGAATTTGGGAGGTTGAGGAATTTTGAAACATGATTAATTTTTTGAAATTAGTACATAAATACTTAACCACTTAGGAAATATCTCTAAATTCTCATTTGAGTCTGAGGAAAAATGAAGACACCCTCTATTTTATCTCAGACAGAGGGAACTCCATAAATTACATATCTTGATAACCTAACACATTGTATATCAAAAGATGAGGTGAAGAGACAATAATGAATTTAAATATGATGTATGAGGATTTTTATAATATTGGAAACACTCAAAAGGGTCAACCACATAACTAGTTATAGTCAAGCCTATTATGCCTAAAACTACGCTTAAGCCCTACATGTGCCTAGACTAATACATATGACCATGAGAGATTTATAATCATTTTGAGGAACTTTAATATAAATTATAGGAATATTGGATGCCATTTTTGTAGATAACATCACACAAGTGGTCAATTTGGCATAATTTCTTGACAGACCTATATGGAATGCATTCAAGACCTCAAGAGGCCATGTTCCTTTTCTCATAATTATATGAACCTTGTGAATGATACATAAATAACTTAATGAGAGTTTAAGGGGTTCATATACCCCAAATTTATGAAAATTTTTCCAAGGTTGGATGTTAGGATTTTATGAACAATCTTTAACAATCCAAACCTCTAAAAACCCTCTTAAAACCTTAATTTGAACCTAACGGGAAATATATAATGGGAAATTCTTACAAGAGGGATAAAATGGAAATGAAATTTCCTTGTATATGTTTTTAAATATCCTAGGCTCCATGACATACATGTTGGTTATACTGTCATCTGTATGGATAGGGTTAACACTAAGTTTCTTGCATGAGTTGAGTTATTTTGTAGGTGAATAAGAGTATGGATAGGTGATAACCATTTTTGGATATATTTAGATACTTTTACTAGCTTATAAAAATCATTTCTAACCTTTTTTAAACATGAAAATACCTATACTATCTCATTCATCACAGGCAATCTAAACAGACAGTGAGAAGGTAAGATGATAGTCAAAGATTGAAAATGAGAAGTGTTATATGAGTTTCATTAAGGTTTATTTGATATAATATAGGATAAAGGAGGTTTTTTTTAATATTTTTAACACCACTTAAATGAGTTTTATTTTAGAAAATTCAAGCTAATTGAGTGATAAATGTGAATTTTCAATCCTAGAGGGTTGATGAAAGGCTAGAGGTAGTGAGTGACAAGTGACAATGATGAATTTAATAATTAAGGATGCATAAATGACATGTGATGACCTCTTATATACCTTTTCACGATAAAACATATGTGTCAAGGCTCCCTATGGTAGTTTTATACACTCATGTACACTCTTCACCATCATGAAGGTAGTTTTAAAGCAAAAAAATGAAGGGTCTATGCCAACTTGAGGAAGGTGTTGGGTTTCAAATTGACACTTGTTTATTATGGCCTCATAACTTATTTTACACTTCATTACATGTATTTTAACTATTTTATAAAGTTTTAAACCTAGTCTTGTGACCCCTCATCTTCACTTCATCTCTATCTTCGCCCATGTCTATATATTTAAGCCTTTTTGGCTTTTTAATTGATCCACAACTGGTATGGAAAAACATTGCTAGTTTTGACACCTTATTTTACCTTTGAATAAAGTTTTATAAGTTGATTTTATTCTCTAAAATCTCTTAATTAGGTATGTTATGTGGTTTATATGGTTTATAAGTGATGAACATGCTCTCCTTGTTTCCATTTCTACTCTTGAGTGTTTATGTGAGTGATATATCTTCTAATAGGTTTTATTAAGAGTATTCTTTTTTAAGGGTTTTATTGAAGTGTGAGAGGGATTAGTAGTGTCTTGTATGAAACCTTATATTCACCCACATATAGATAGGCATAAAAATATACCTCTATGATAAATACTTATGCTATAAGGACATAGAGCTAGGGTCAGTTTGGTAGTCTTCTTTCTTGGTGAAACTGCAAAGTGTGTTGTGTGGAGTAATATTTAGTGTATCACCTCATTATCATAGGTTTATAATGGGTGGATGACCTTATACTGATCTAATAAAAATGGTTCAATTATATACTGCAACTGAAAATACTTTAGCAAAGAGCAGCCTCAAGATTTACCTAATCATCATTCTTCAAACAGGGCTAAATTGTCCTTAGGACTACTCTATGGAGCCATCAGCAACAGCCAAGTACTGATGCATACAATTCCAATAAACTTGTCTTCTTCATGGATGTGGGAGAAGCCTATCAAACCTCTGTGTGATGCCAAGTATGTCTCCCGCATAAAGTTACATTTCTTTTAACTAGATAAAGACTCTTTTCCATCTATTAGATAAGTGTTCGCATAGATAAGAGGTGAGACTTTTTTTTTAAGAAAAAAAGATGCTTTTGCTAGCAATTTATGTCTCCAATCATGACTGAAAATACTCAAGGTGCTGTAAGAAAAGCTGAAGAAACACTATCATCTATCCTGCAAGTGTGCCTCATGGTCAAATCTTTGTAACACAAATTTATCAAGCTCTCCAAGATTTGGTGTGTCATATTTGTTCAATTGATCAGTTGGAAATGAGTGAATGCACACAAGGATATGCTGGACATCTCTATAAATTCTATTTCATTTCAATCAAGATTTATGACTATGCAGAGTCCATAGAGTTTTCAAAAAAACATAATAACTTTAAGAAATAAAAACTTTGAATGCACAGCTATCTGATGTCTACGTAAATATTTGTCATAGTAAAATCCTATGACATTTTGGGTATACACTTCGTTGCTTAGCATAGAACTTGATGCACATAAAGCAAATCAATTGAAATCCTCCTTTCATTTGTATAACTAGGACCAACACACAACCTATCAATATCTGCCCCTGGACCGTGCACCTTCAGGAGATAAGAACTAAATGCAAACACTTTCACATTTGATCATTCAATCATCAACAACCCATACGTGATGACTTTTCACATAGATTGGGATTGGATGCATAAGGACGTGAGTTACAAGTCAGACAATCTTTGTTTTACAAACAAAACACTTCACCAACAGACAGTAGCATAGGCACCATTTGTACTAATACAGGGCAAAATAGATCACTGAATAATCCACTGAGCGACCTTCAGTTCTGATACCCATTAAACATGAAAACCAACTATTTCTATTAAAAGATAATGAGATTCATTTTATAAATATTAATGAGATTCAATTGTCAATCGACAAATTTCTATTCTAATTTGCTGCTCAATTCGCATTCTTTGTAATTAATTTCATAGGATAGCTCAAAGCTCATTTAACAGTACCTGTACCAATATTCTGTTCAACATTTTCAGAGCATACCTTCTTTCAACAACAATGCCTTCCTCAACAGCTACTTTTGTTGCGTTCAATGCATCCTCCACTCTTAACTCTGTCTCTATTTTTGTGTTTATTAAAAATAACCTTAATAGAAAACATTTGAGGCCATCCTCCTCTCCCTGAGGAGATCCTCCTTCTTCTTAGTTATGTGTACCACTGTCCTCCTCCGTCTGGATTTCTTTTTTTTCTATATTTTGTTTTTAACAACCTCCCCTCTAACTTCTACGCCAACTTGGGCTGAAGGAAAACAAAATACAGTTTTTCAATTACAACCACATGCCCAGGTTGAAATGTTTTCAACCACTCCTTGATTTTCTCAACAGCCCACAATAATTTACCTTTTACTTTTATTTATTTTTTTTACAATTACCCCTCATTAAAAGCATATGGGAGGGAAAATATAATAAATCAAATTTGAATGCAGATGCTCCTACATCATACTCTCCCTCTAGAAAAGATTTGAACCTTAGTTCAAATGAAATGTTGCCTCCATGCTTTAGCCTTCATTCTATACCTGGATCCCACAGTCTTCTTGTCAATGATAATGCTTGAATTTGTCTTTGTTGGTCTTTGCCTTTCATCTTGCTTTTCTTCCTCTTTAGATATGTCCTTCTTCTCATTTATTTTTCAGCTGCCAACTCCTGATTCCATGCTTCTTCATATTCATACATGTCTTCAAAGTTTTCATCTTCCATACCTGCATTCAAAACATCAAAAGCCACCTTAGTAGAAAAACATTGAGGCCATGAAGCCTCTTGGCTGCCTTCACATTTCTATTCCTATTTCTTGACCAAAACTACCTTGGTCTCATTACTTTGCTCTTGTCTTGTTCCACTCTTCCCAATGTTGCCTTCATCATGGTTTGTACCTTTACACAACTCTCTTGAATTACCAAACAGCTCCTCTATCCTTCTCAACTCTACCTTTAGTGAGATCTCATCTATCTCACAATCTTCATCAAACTTGGGCTTATCAACCTGAAGGATTGCTTGTTCCTTACTAGCCTTACTCTTCATCCCTTCTTTTTTTAGCTTGTCTTCACATAAACCAACTTCTTCATCAACATCAATATACTTATCAAAAATAATTGAAACACCATTACCTTGTGTCTCCTTACTATCTTCAATTGCTGCCTGAAGCCACCTTGTTTGTTCTTGCCTCAATTCATTTTCCATCCTCTTGGAACTCTCTCCTTGCTGTACATTAGTTTTCATAGACATTTTCCATTCCTCATTTCTCATGAAAGGATCATTAAATAATTCAAACACACCATCATAAACCATTTGTTTACCTTTTACCTCTTTGGTATACCTCTCAAGCATCCTGTCTTCATGGAATGCTTCTTCCATACTCACCATCTCACCTTCATTCTCTTGGCTGCTAGAATAACCTTCAATCCTCTTCCATTGACTTCTTGGTGTTGCTATCTCAACACTCACATCTTCTTTATTTGCCTTCTTAGGCATCCACATCTGATTCCTCTTCTTATCATTTGGCTTCACAAGCCATGTAGGTATCCTGCATCCATGATTTTGTACGAGCACTTCCTCTTGCTTTGGAGTTTGATTCTTCCACCATTTAGGCATCACATACCCATGCTTAAATTCTCTTTTTGAGGGCTCTATCATCTTCTTTAACTCTTGCACCTGTACATTAGCAGCTTCATGCTCATAACAACAATCAAAATCAGGTCTTAACACTTCATTTACCTCTTTGATAACTTGGTCCATGGAGAAATTTTTCTCTTCCTTTGTGCTTGACTTCTCTCTTTCTTCTTCTTGGCATCCAATGGCATCATGAAATTCAGCTTCATCTTCTACGTCTTCTCTTACTTGTATGGGTTCTTCAACACCTCCTTTATGCATTAACCATGCATCTCTTCTTCTTCTTTATCAACATCAGAAAACTTTCTCTCTTCTCCTACACATTCACTTGTGTACTTGGTGTCTTCTCTTGCACCAATCTCTTCACTCTCCAAGGCCCTTTTCTTGACCTTCATAAGGCTGCTCATACCTACAATTACCCATGCAAAGATAATATTAGAAATAAAAAAAAGAGACCATAAGGTCCCTATGAGTGCTCTCTTCATCAACACTCTCATCTTCTCAAGTGTTCTTCTTAGCACTTCATCTTTTATTTCTTCTCTTCTCTTGTTCTCCTCAATGAGAACCTTCTTCTCCACCTCCTTCTCTTGTTTCTCACTTGGCAACCTTCTTATCTTCTTGCCTCTATGGGCTTCTCTCTTCTTGGAAATATCCTTTTGCCTTCTTCTCCTTTTCACTAGGAGATCTATTGGCCACTTCAACCTCTTCTTCATTGGCCATACCCATGCTTGCTTATCCATCTCCATCCAAGACTCATATTCATCTTTAATCTTAGCTAACTCTCTCTTCAAATTAATAATCTCTTTATCAAGTACAAAACTATCCATACCTTTAATGCTTACTTTCTTCTTGGTGCCCTCCTATACCTTGCTACTCTGTAGTGCCTTCAACAACACTTCTATTTCTAAGATCTTCACCCAAGCCTTTTCTCCTTGATTGGTCTGTTGACAATCTCCTTTGATCTCACCTAGGCCTTTTGCATCCTAGTCTTTTGATCCCCTTCTCAATCCTATAACAACTCGTTATACATCACTTCATCAAAATAAAATCATGAATCCAAGCTTACCTTGCTTTAGATCTTTTTCTTGAGCATCCACTATGCTCTCCTACTTTTGAGCTCTCCAAGCTTCAAACTCCATCCTTTATCTCACCTAAGTCTATTTCACCTTAGTCTTTTGGCAAACTATCCAAGCTTCTTCTTGGATCTTCACTAAGCCTTCCTTGGCTTCTTCTCTTATTAAGCCTCAATGGCTTGGCTGCCTTGAACCTGCAACTCCTTCACTTGATTGCTCCCTAGAACAATAACTCAAATCAAATAGCAAAATTATTCATACCTTTTTTCCCCAGGGTCTCTAGTGCTTTGTCATGCTGATCCTCTTGCCAAATCCTATAATAACTCATTAGAAATCACAACCAACAACAAGTTACCAATTCTGAAGAGCTTCAAGCTCTGATACCAAATGATGGGTGGCTGACCTTATACTGATCTAATAAAAATGGTTCAATTATATACTGCAAATAAAAATACTTAGCAAAGAGCAGCCTCAAGATTTACCTGATCATCATTCTGCAAACATGGCTAAATTTTCCTTAGGACTGCTCTATGGAGCCATCAGCAATAACCAAGTACTGATGCATACAATTCCAATAAACTTGTCTTCTTCATGGATGTGGGAGAAACCTATCAAACCTCTGTGTGATGCCAAGTATGTCTCCCACATAAAGTTACATTTATTTTAACTAGATAAAGACTCTTTTCCATCTATTAGATAAGTGTTCGCATAGATAAGAGGTGAGACATTTTTGTAAGAACAAAAGATGCTTCCTCTATCAATTTATGTCTCCAATCATGACTGCAAATACTCAAGGTGCTGTAAGAAAAGCTGAAGAAACACTATCATCTATCCTACAAGTGTGCCTCATGGTCAAATCTTTGTAACAGAAATTTATCAAGCTCTCTAGGATTTGGTGTGTCATCTTTGCTCAATTGATCAATCAGCAATGAGCGAATGCACGCAAGGATATGATGGACATCTCTATAAAGTCTATTTCATTTTAGTCAATATTTATGACTACGTAGGGTCCATAGAGTTTTCAAAAAAACATAATAACTTTAAGAAATAAAAACTTTGAATGCACAACTATCTGATGTCGACGTAAATATTTGTCATAGTAAAATCCTGTGACATTTTGGGTATACACTTCGTTTCTTAGCACAAAACTCGATGCATATAAAGCAAATCAATTGAAATCCTCCTTTCGTTTGTATAACTAGGACCAACACAACCTATCAATATCTGCCCCTGGACCGTGCACCTTCAAGTGATAGGAACTAAATGCAAACACTTTTGCATTTGATCATACAATCATCAACAGCCCACACGTGATGACTTTTCACATAGATTGGGATTGGATGCATAAGGACGTGAGTTACAAGTCAGACAATCTTTATTTTACAAACAAAACACTTCACCAATAGACAGTAGCATAGGCACCATTTATACTAATACAGGGCAAAATAGATCACTGAATAATCCACTGAGCGACCTTCAGTTCTGATACCCAATAAACATGAAGACCAACTATTTCTATTAAAAGATAATGAGATTCATTTTACAGATATTAATGAGATTCAGTTGTCAATCGACAAATTTCTATTCTAATCTGCTGCCCAATTGGCATTCTTTGTAATTAATTTCACAGGATAGCTCAAAGCTCATTTAACAGTACCTATACCAATATTCTATTCAACATTTTCAGAGCATACCTTCTTTCAACAACAATGCCTTCCTCAACGATTGCTTTTGTTGTGTTCAATGCATCCTCCACTCTTAACTCTGTCTCTATTTTTGTGTTTATTAAAAATAAACTTAATAGAAAACATTTGAGGCCATCCTCCTCTCCCTGAGGAGATCCTCCTTCTTATTAGTTATGCGTACCACTGTCCTCCTATGTCTGAATTTCTTTTTTTGCTATATTTTATTTTTAACAACCTCCCCTCTAACTTCTACGCCAACTTGGGCTGAAGGAAAATAAAATACAGTTTTTCAATTACAACCACATGCCCAGGTTGAAATGTTTTCAACCACTCCTTGATTTTCTCAATAGCCCACAATAATTTACCTTTTACTTTTTTTTTTTTTACAATTACCCCTCATTAAAAGCATATGGGAAGGAAAATATAATAAATCAAATTAGAATGCAGATGCTCCTGCATCAGTTTATATTAAGACTCCTTCCATTTTCAGATCCAATAGTGGTTATCTTAGTTTAGTTTGATCATTAGAGATAAATTAAAGGAGTTATCCCTTTCAAACCTAGATATCTATCTCTTGTAGTGGCTTGTCTATGAGGAGAGATAGTTACATGTTGTCCTAAACTTGATAAGGTATACTTAACTTATCTAGGTTATAAGTTTAGGATACAAAAATATGCAAAGGATATATCACTATAAATATTATATGTAATATCAATCAATGTGTAAAATCTAAGTATTATAATATGTTCAATGGAATTTCATTAAAAAAATATAAACTAAAAAGTGTACCAAAACTCCTCCATTGTAGCCATGCTCCTAGTGAATAAAGGTAACCCCTAGATGTAAATATTATTATGTATTGATATGTCCATGTATCATATGTATCTAATCTATTCTACATCCAAATAATTTATACCTTGAAAATTATGTTCATATAAAATGGATATGAATTCTACCATATATAAGATAAATAATTATCAATCAATCATGTAAACTAGAAAATCTTATCATGCATATGTTGTAGTTTTTTATTTTTATAATATTTTTTATTTTAATATTTTAATTATATTATTATTTATAATTTTAAATTAAACACACATCTATATAATCAATAATTTGTAATAATAAAGGATTTTAAATTAGAATAATATAAGGGATCTGAATATATCATTGAATATGTCAACACATAATGTGCACCAAGTGTATTAATAATGTAATATAAACTAAGAGAAGGTAATAAATATTCCTTCACTATCTATTTGAATCATAAAATCATGTCCTAAAATTTGATGTGGAGATAGAAATACACATGCCCAAAATGGGGAATAATAAGTGTATACACACATGTCATTATATGTATGCACAGAATGTATGTGATCATGCAAGCTCAATATAATACATAACAATAGAAATCATAGATATTTAATATAGATGGTTATTATTTTATATGTTAATAAATCATTTATATTATAATCAAAATTATATAATTAATGTTTCATCACATGATAGCTATCATGAGTGTCTATATCAGAATTAAAAATCAAAATACAATGTCTAGTGGAAGTTGCATAACCAAAATAAATCCAATGGATATAATAATAGTTAATTAAAATTCATATGTACAGATGTATATCAAGATATAATAATAAAATATTCGAATATAAATGAGGTGATTAATCAAGAGAACAATAATAAGCTATATATAGTAAACTATGTTTGGGACACCAAGTAGTCCCATAAAGTGGACATTCATATTATGTATTTTATCATATATGTCATTATAATTAGATGTGTTTCTATATGAATATAATAATTAATATATGTCATTCCAAACATATTCCTTATTTTTATTAGTGTATGTATAGCCAATTAATCTATATTTTGATATTGGTTTATTTTATTTTTTATTCTCTTCATCAAACATTATACATATCCAATATCCTTAGTTTTGATAACATCAAATGATATAATTCACACTATAAAATAATTCTACAAAACTCTATTTTTGAATTGGATATTATTTTCACACTCAATCATGTTGAGTGGATTGATGTGGCTTATGAGTAAGTGTATTATATGGATATAGATTTTATACTAAACACATATGAATATTTTTTATTGTATCCACATTAAATAATTGTGTTAAAATTAGTTGAGAAAATGCATTTATTGGTACTTAAACAATATTTATATTTAGATAATATTTTTTTTCTTTTTATGTGAAGCAGGAGTTATAATTACTTATTAAGTTCATGATTTATATTTTTTCAATTTTTATTTGGTACCCATAATTTAATCCTTTAAGAATTAATTATGATATTAATAGAGGTGTTATATATAAATGTTATCTATATTTTATATAAAAGTGAACCACCTTGGAAATCAAAATAAATGTTCATATGAAAATTTTCCAATGTCACTTTCATTTTCTTTGACCATTATTTTCAAACTATTTCATTGAATTGTAAAATAATAGGATTTAAATAAATATTGTCTCCATTATCTTAGGCATAAAATAAATTGGTAAAATAATATGATCTATTTCATCCTCATAGGATCTCTTATGCTATAACTGACCATCATCATATCCTAATTCTAGAAAAAACCTAATTTTTAATGCATTGCATTTTACATTGTCATAAGAAAAATACATTTTATATGTTCACCTCTTATTAAATTCAAAATTACCATTTTTTCATTTTTATAAATGTCCTTAGGTACATATGAATTCATATAGTGTGTAATAAAAGAGGATGGAGAATCCAAATTTGTGGGAACAATGTTAGATTTTTCACATGTAATAACACCCCTATCCATAAGTTGTTAAATTTTATTTCAAAATGTACAACAAATGTTAATTGTATACATATTAATATGATGATAGATACAAAATTATATTTACAAAACTCAATTTAGATGATGTCTATGTTGATGCTTTTTAGAGGGTAGTGTGATAAAATTATTATCAATAAATATTCATAAAACATCATTAATTTTGTCTTTGAGACTATGAAATGTGAGGGGTTAATTAATAATTAGAGGAGTATGAGTCATGAGATTCATCTTATTATTAATTATACATATTTTTAACTTCCATCATTGGTGGATATTTGAAGTTTACTACTTTTGGGAACTTGGAGAATCATAGGTAAAAGTATGTGTATGTACAAGATACTCATAAAAATGAATATGATAGCATAATATCTAAAAATAATAATAAGGATTTTGAAATACATTTTCTATATGTGAAGGTAAAACACCTTAATTGAATATGAATTTATTTTCTAAATTAGCTGTTTGATACATTAAACAATCTAATTTATTTTTTAACCTTAAAATGCAATATTTTTATAAGTTAATCTTGAAAATTTAGAATAATTTTAAGATATTCTAATGAAATTATATGAAATTTAATTTTATTTAAATGATATGGGAAATAGTATTATAAATTTACAAATAAATTCATAGATCCACTAGGTGAATTCCATAAGTAACCCAAAGCTTTACCTGTTAGACTTTAATGAAAATATTTTAACAATAATCAACCATCACATGAATATTATCCAAAAAATTACAAATATTGGGTAGGATATCATTAGGATACCCATATAAATAATTTATTTCAACATTCTCTTTCATGAAGATGAATCCAATAGCGAAATCCAAAACATCAAAAAATAAATGTATTACATAGTTGATTCCATAAGCACACTAAATAATTTAAATTTAGGCATAACAGATTTTTATTGATAGTGATAATTAAATACCATTACCATTATAGTTTTTCATAATATTATGTTATCACAAAACTTATAATAATACGACTGAGATTTTAAAGTTAAACAATAAATTTTATATTGAATATCACCTATAACATGCATCATTAACACTATAAGAATAATAGGATTGGTTATTATTTTTAAATATTGATTAATAGGTTTAATATCATCATTTAAATAAATAAAGGAATAAAAAAATCATAAAAAACATTCCTATTATTAAATTTATTAGAAACATTATGACATTCCATATCAATAGATAAATCATTGCATAGTTTATAACTTTCATCACAATTCATACTAGTAGAAGGTCTAGCATCACATTTCACATCAATATAAGGATTTACATAACATTTAATATAAATATAATGATTATCATATAATTTAATACAAAAATAATAATTAACATTGAATTTAATACTAGTAAAAGTATCATTACATTTAGAAATTTCCTAGAAAGGTATAACATCATAAAAAATGACATGTAGATAGACTATCTATTTTTAATTGTATAATATTTATTAATTGGATACATATTAGTATAAATAAGTTTTTTATTTAATTAATTTTTAGAATAATATTATTCTAATTCATGACAAATGTAAAGGTTTAAGGAAGGGGAAGGTGAACCAATCTCTTTAGTTATAACATCAAACTGACCTAATTCTCCTTCACTAGCATTTTACAAAAAATATGTCACTAGAATAAAACTATTCCATATAATCACATGTGTATAATAATAATAAACATATTAATTTATTTCATTCACAAAATTATGATAATAATTTATACAATAATTATCATCAGACATACAAGCAAGAGTATATATATCTACATTTTCTATGCAATGGTATAACCATAATACAAAACATGGATAGAAAAAAAGGAGTCCATAAGATGAGTCATAGTAGGGATTTAACGATGCACATTCATGGAAATTTTACAAACATTAAGATGAAAACTATAAAAAAAATAATGCTACGATAAGGGAAAATGTAGGAAACTAGGGATATAAATATTGAATATCGATTCAATTGAAACCCTAAAGAGACATTTAAAGGATAAATTAAAAAAATAGAAATAAAAATTAGTCTGTAGTGTAGAATAAATTTTAAACCTTAAGAATGAAATATGAAACCATAATATAAAGTAATTAGAGTTTGTTATGATCAATATGAATATCATGTTGACTAGACTATTTTATAGTTTTTTATAAATTAAGATGATTAAATTAATATAAAACGATTAAATTTTATATTGTGAAAGATAGAGTATTTAATATATATATATATGAATGTAAAAGAGATATTAATTGTACTTATTATTTTTATAATTGAGTAATAAAATATGGGAGAGAAGGAACTTACTTGGTTTTATACTATATAGTACTCACTGCTTGCATTACTAATATGCAAAATCATTTGTATTATATTTATAATTACTAGGATTAAGAAAATAACCCTAAAAACCTAAAAAGATGCTACCAATAAAGAATATACTCATATGGTCAATGTTAATATCCTTTTACTAATGGTACTATCCAATTTCATTTTTGTAGTCTATGTTGCCTTTAACCGTTTCACTAACTTTTGTATCTGATTAATCTATATTAAATTTCCCTCAATCTTATGTGAAACTTATGATTTTATTTATGTTTTCCTTGAACTCATAGGTTCACTTTTAAGACCATATTGAATTGTAAAAATGGGTTATAAATATGGGATGGATGGTCCCAAAAAATATTAAGTGAGTAATTAAGTTTTTCCTAAATTTTAATACAATTAAGAGGGCTAAAACCACACATAATTATCCCCAAAAATTATTTTCCCACATATATATGTGTTTGAAAAATTGTGATGCACTATAATGCAATGTAATGATCTATCTTTAGACATTTAACAACATGTAATCATTACCACATTGCATTCAAAATTAACTTATAGGGATAATATTTTGAGGTTTTTTGAATGCGTGTGCATTCTATGTGATGTTTTAAGGGAGTGAAAATGGATTTATAAATGTGAATGTCATATAATGATCAAGCTAACCCATATCCTAAGACATTGGTATTGATTTATAATTACAGATGAATCATTGATCCTAAAAAGTGACACATGATATGCATTGAGGCCAACCAAATGGAGAAATATGAATATTAAAAGTAAAAATTATAATTTATTGGATGTTATCAGAAGATTAAAATCCTAAGATAAATATAAAAATGTCTAAATATTTCCAAAAACGTCCATCAATGATATGGGATACTGAGATATTTTCCTTAGGATTATTGAGTGTTATAGAATATATTAGGTGCTATTGGAAATGTATATGGATAAATTATGTTTTCCATAACAATGGGTGAGTAATCAAATAGGTAAAAGTGTGTCAATATATGTCAAAATTGATGTTTTGAGGTGTCTAACACTAGATTTATGGGTCTAAATTTTTATGCATGTGCATTTTTTAATTTCATGTTGATGTTGAGTGTAAATAACATTGTATTATGGTTTATTTATTTATTTATTTTAATATGTTTCATTTTTTATATAAAGTATAAATGTTTATATGAAAATAATGAAATGAAAAATTCAAAATATATATTTAGAGTAGGTAGATATAAAAAAAATTCACAAAAAATGTATGTATTAATGATAAAAGGGTTGTATAAACATCAAATGTATTTAAATAAAAATAATATAACTGAAATGTAATATGTTGAAAAATAATAGTGTTTGAAAAACATAAAATTTAAAAATACAAAAAAATTGATGAAAAATGTAATACGTATACTATGAAAATGATGTAAAACACCAAATGTAAAAATATTATAATAATTATATGGCATATATAAGATTAGTAATAATGGATGCATATAAATGAGTAAAAACCAAATAAATTATTACATTAAATTTTATTATAGAATAAGATGTTCACCTAGATCTAAAAAGGTATGAAAAAGATGATGCCGATGTGATGTTGATGGAAATTTTTGATGAAGACCAAATTATCTTCCGAAAGGTCTTACCATGAAGCTCACTAACTATAAACCAAGAGATGAAACATGAGGGATAAGAGTCATATCAAAATTAATGAGATATAAAAAGGTAAGTAAATAATATGGATGTGTTTAATTAGTATAAATATCCATCAAGTGGGTATTACACTACACCCTTAACATATAAAATGCATATGGATATGTGTGGCTGATTTGTTACCTAAAAATATTTTACTTAATCATGTCACATTTATTTATGATCTCATCTTGTTATTAGAGTTAGAATATAGAATAACCATAGCCTATGTAAGGTATATATAGGACATAGTAGTCAGTACTTTAGCATCATATTATGAATTATGTTATTATTGCATGGTATTATATTTTCCTCATTAAAATGGGAAAGTATTATATCTCTAATATTCTAATATGTTTCAAAATGCATGTAGATATACTATATGTTTCTATTATTAGTGTGATATATTACTTTGACTTGATCTTTACATTTATCAATGCATTGGACACACACACACACACACACACACACACACACACACACACACACACACACACACACACACACACACACACACACACACACACACACACACACACACACACACACACACACACACACACACACACACACACACACACACACACACACACACACACACACACACACACACACACACACCCGCACGCGCGCACACACACACACACACACACACACACACACACACACACACACACACACACACACACACACACACACACACACACACACACACACACACACACACACACACACACACACACACACACACACACACACACACAATCATTATGAGTGATATTATAGATCTAATTTGGGAAATGTTGTTATGTCACATATTTCAAAGATCTAGTGGATTGGTTGTTTCTAATATGTTTCAAAATGCATGTAGATATACTATATGTTTCTATTATTAGTGTGATATATTATCTTTGACTTGATCTTGACATTTATCAATGCATTGGACACACACACACACACACACACACACACACACACACACACACACACACACACACACACACACACACACACACACACACACACACACACACACACACACACACACACACACACACACACACACACACACACACACACACACACACACACACACACACACACACACACACACACACACACACACACACACACACACACACACACACACACACACATACACACACACACACACACACACACACACACACGCACGCACGCACGCACACACGCACACACGCACACGCACACACACGCACACGCACACACACCCACATGCACACACACACACGTACATGCACACACACACACACGTACACGCACGCACACACACACACACACACACACACACACACACACACACACACACACACACACACACACACACACACACACACACACACACACACACACACACACACACACACACACACACACACACACACACACACACACACACAATCATTATGAGTGATATTATAGATCTAATTTGGGAAATGTTGTTATGTCACATATTTCAAAGATCTAGTGCATTGGTTGTTCTATGATATAAAAGATTTAAAAACATAACTTGTAATCAAAAATGATTTTAATTTTTCCTTAAGAAAATATATATTATATGTTTTTTAAAAATATTAATGAATTTTTTTACACCTTTGTGAAAAATAAGCTATTGTTGCATCTTAGAGAGAAAACATAATGATATAATCCTATAGTGTACTTTTTATACCCCAAACCCCTAAACCCTAACATTACATTTTTTAATACAACATCATAGATTTTGTGCATGACCAATCCAAACACTATAGGATAAATGAAAAGAAAATTCACTCTATAATAAAAACCTATCAAGGAATAAATTAAGTCTAAAACTTATGATACAAGGGTTTTGGGTTGGTTACCCAACTCCAAGTAGATATGAAAAGAATGAATAAAAAGAATAATTAGATGGGGTCAAAGGTAAAGTAGATATAATGAATGGAAAATTTGGAAACATCAATATGACATTGAAAAATATCTTGTCTCATATGAAAACAATGACACCATCAATAATTTTGTGCTCAGCCACTTGGGTTCTCAAAGCTAGAATAATCCAAGTTAAAAAAAAAGTTTGTGGAACATGTTATTAAATGCGTACATGCAATAATTTGATGCTAAGGATATATTCACATAGATCAATCAAATGGAAAATTTATTTTTTGGATTATTCTAAGATCTCCTAACAAGACAAAGATGCATGAAACCATAAATGTAGGTGAGATCAAGTTTTAAAAGCCAAAGTGAATTCAATGATCATTAATGAGTCAATTTTCAATCATCCATGTATAATAACTCACAAATATATGTAAAAATAGGAGATAAATGTATTACTCTAAAAAGGTCCTAATAGGCATGTAACTCCTATGATAAAATAATCAAATAGTAAATCCTATAATAGAAGTATACATAGGCAAGCTAACTCAACTGTCAGAATAAACATGAGTATAGTAATAAACCTATAAAAATTAAAATAAATACCCTACACTAATAACCCCCTAATACTCCACATACCCAAATAGCACACCTTAGGTGTGTAGGAAAAATAAATCCCAAAAACAAGGCCTAATGAGGCACCCATGTAGAAAACAAGTGTCATAGAGTTGATAAAATGAGAAAATTAATAAGAAAAAACTCCTCCCCTAAAAGATAAAATGTGATAAATAATGAATTATTTAAGGATTTGGGAACAATTAAAAATGCATCCATGAGTGAGAGCAACATAACATATAGAGAGAAGAGATAATAAGTATCCATAAAAGATGTTGAAGTTGCCTATAGTAAATATTATAAAATTATTAATGTCACTAATGAGATCCTCTACCTAAGGACTAAATAATCTCTATCCACATTGAAGAATGTTTCTTCTCTTTATCAAAGGAAGAACATGAATGATGTACTAGAATTACACACATTCATAATGGAAGTTGAAGGCAACAGTATGAATAACTCTGAGTAGGGTCTAAAAAAGAAGTGTGTCATAGGTCTAGAAAGATAAGACATAATAGATTAATGTAATTTCAATTAAGTGAAACTATTATAAGTAGGTGCATTGGAGATTGGTTCACCATGGAATAATGAGTGTGTTCACCAAGTTTTTTATGGATGTCCAACCAATATATGGTTATTATAAAAGGAAATATATTCCTCATGCATATTAAAAAAGATAATCTCTCCATGAAATTATGGTGAATCAAAATAATAAAATACAAATAACAAATGTGGAATGCGCTACAGCTATGTATTAGACTACCTAATGTATGATGAGTCTTGGATAAATATACATGCACATTATAATATTTAAGGTGGACCAAAGGTAGGTGGATCAAGAAATAACTCATAAATATTTATAAGGTGACAAGGAGATGGTTGTGGTGTGTCCCCATAAATAATAAATTCATTTATTATAGAATAAGAGACATCAATCTTAGATATGTGCTCAATCTCAGAAGAGTCATCAAGTGAAAGTGAGTATGATGAATAAGAATGTCATGGAACATTCATTGAAGGAATGTCCATGTGTTATGGAGATAATGGATCAATAACCTTTAAATTTTAATAAAATACTATAGATGAAGCATATAGATAGATACAATATGAATACCCCCATGAACATATGAGTCATCAAAACTCTCAATGGGTGTACTATCACTAAAAATAGTAAAATCCTTTGAAGTATAATAGTATGAATGATATAGAAGATCAAATCCTAAATATGGATTAAAGTAGAATATACAATACAAAAATTAAATTCAAGTATAATCTCATCCTATAGTTGTGTCTCGATAGAATCAAGAGCATAGTCCACCATCAATGTGTCATCACAAAAAATAAGATTAGGAAGAGGGAGTATAATAATATATAAAGAGATAATAGGAAGAGGAGGAATGATATATATCTTAGCAATATATTCCAAAAGAGACTGTAGGATGCTCAAAATAGTGCAAGGACACATTGTAAGTTTCACATGGGAATGAAGATCCATGAAAACATGTAGAAACAAGGTACCAATAACCTTGTCACAAGAGTTATCCCACATACTATATCAAACATGACTGTGGGATTAGGAATGTATCCATATGTGAATGGAATATGATTCTTTTTTGTGAGAAATTATTCTATATAATCAGGCCAAGAGTCATTATTTGTCTTTCCATGAATTACCATTCCTATAGAATCAATATTTTGCCATAAGTATCTCTCAAGTTAAATCAACATCATTGAGATAAGACAAAAAAATATGTGTAAAACTACAATGGCCCCTATTTACAAGAATAATACACAATCATGAAGAAGATGTTGATAATAGTTGAGAATGTATCCAAATGAGAAGTGTAAGAATCAAGACAATGTCAAAAATGAGAGTGTAAAAGAGAAAGAAAAAAACATAACCACATAGTGTCCCCTTATAAATATCATTAGTGACCCCTCCATAATGTTTAAAACATAATTCACTCTCGTATAGATGTTGGGCAAAATCAATAATTAATTTCTAGTGAATAATGTGTAAGTATCAAGAAACTGGATTGATGTCAAGCTCTACTAATCATGCATTCATAAGATAATTTGCACACTATGGAATAATGAAAAATCAAAGAGAGTAAGGAGTGGAAAGTTTTGTTTTATTGTGAGGGGGTTTGTATAGCTTCCAAATTGGACCTCACCCTCTATCTTCTACTGATAAGATAAATTTAAAAAATGGGATGAAGACACCAAACAAAAAGCTATACAAAATATCCTTTTACATTACCTCTATAAAAGACAATATAGTGTTTTTATATAAAATAATAATAAATCATCCCCCCACTTTAAAAATACCTCCTAAAATGTTATCCCAAAAAATTACATACTCAAAAAGGTTTTTTCTCAAAAATAATTTATATTAATATCACCTAATGATATTAAATAATATAAAATGAGAATTCTGTGATAAAAAAACAAATTAATACCTTAAAAAAGGAAAAACCATTTTTTTTTATTGGTGGCTTTTGAAACCACTATTTTCAAACAAACAAACATGTAGTTGGTGCTTCTTATGTCCAACCATGGATGGATGACAAGAAGATAAGGAAATAAGCTAGGAGAGAGCTAAAGAGGTCATGTATGGTGAGGTAGAATGAAGGCTCAGAAGGATTTCATGGATGGTGAGTATTAAGTCATCTTGGGAAAGCTTAATGAACATGTTTCCTCTATCCATGACAAAACAACCTATTTGTGCTTGCTCTATCAATTATATAAATATGTTAACAATGAGGAACAATAATAAGTGAGATAAGATATGTTGTTGTTAAGTGGGTGAGTAGATCAATAATAGGTCATTTCAATGTTGATAAGCTAAGGAAAATTGTGAGAGGGTACAATATTGAGAATAATTGTAGTTAACCATAGATCATGGTTGTTTGATACCTAAGCATAATTGTGTTGATTTAGTGTCCTAATATATATGATAATGCTTTAATAGATCTGGCAGAGGTTTGAAAACCATTTAATTATAATGTAATGAGTCTTTTGTGTCCTTTGTCTAGCAAGAGTGGTTGAGTGCCCTCTTATAAATTGGTATACCAATACATAAGTATAAATACATGCAAATGCCAATTCTTGATTCCTTTTTTAGTTCAACTACCAAATGTCCACCAACTGCTAGAATTATGCCAATTATTGTAAAATTGGAAAAAGGGCTATTAGATAAGCTATGATACCATTTTGGATTGTTCCAAGATATCCTAACAAGCGAAAGGTGTATGGAAACCTATAATTAGGTGAGATAAAATTTTAAAATGAAAAGTACATTAAATGAGCATTCATGAGTTAGTTCCCAACACTCCATGTATAATATCTCACAAAGAGATGCAAAAATAGGAGAGAAAGGTAGTAACTCCTCCACAAAGGTCCTAGAGAGGCTTGTAGATCCTATGATATAAAAATACAATAGTAACTCCTATGACAAAATTATAACTAAGTAAGCTAAGTTAAGTATAGGAATAGAATAAATAAAAGGAAAACAAATACCCTACACTAACACTATTTGGCATATATTAGACCCCATTTACACATAAGGTGGTCATCTAATCTCTATATTTCAAATCAAATCAATTATTCTTGTATGAATGGTTATGGACTCAATATTAAAAATATATATATATATTATTACCCAATTAGTATTTATTAATGAGCTATAGTTGTACTACAAAAATAATTCAATAAATAAATAATTTATCCAATTATAAAAAATGAAACATCATTATGCATAGATGACATCATATAGGAAAAACTAAATGGAATATTCTTGGTAGGATAAAGGATAACATCCAACTCGATGTTTTCATGCTTGATCTAGGTTAGATATATAATTCCATGGTGTTCATACACAAGGTATAGTAAATAGATATGTTCAAATAATAACCATTCACTAATGGAAATGGGTGAGTTATTATAGCATAAACATTCCATTAGCCTTCTAGATTGACTCCTCAACAAACTAAAGATAAACAAGAAAATTTTCTAGATTTTAAATGTGATAAAAAACAAAACACAAGATTTTTTTTGAGAATAAACTATTCTACATTAAATTTAAAAATAATTAAGAAGAGGATGAGGAAATTATATGAAAGGGTGAAGCTGAGATAAATGAAAAATCATAAGATACCCAAAAAAACAATATTGTGACATACTATTTTAGGTACTAATGCTCTAAAATCCCTCAAGGTCATATTTTTCATAAATAAATAGAAGGTGATAGTGTTTATTGAGTTAGGAATAACACATGAATTCGCCAAAAATAAGTTGGTGGCACACTTGAACTATTGTTTCCAAATCTATAATTTCATGTCATGATTATTGATGGTGGAAAAGTTAGTTGTTCAAGTAAATTCTATAAGATATAAATTATCATTGCATATTACAGGATAAAATATCCAAAGTTTCTATCCCATGGGTGGGATAGACATCATTTTAGTATTTTAATGGATAACAACATTAGGAATAATATAGATAAATTTATAAGAATTTTTCTCACATTTTCATTATGATGGTATAAAATAATATGAAAAAAGGGCTAGATGGGGTTGTAGATAGAATATTTTCATTATAAGTTAGACCAATAAATGTGTATACATATATATATTTATATAATATTTTAGATAACCACTCAATCATTTTTGGAGTAATGAAAAATGTATTTCATTTTAAAATGGAAAATGATCTTTCCAATCATATATTTATATGGAGTCATCCCCCAGACATCAAACTATATAGGTACCCATATTTACAAAAAAATTATATTGAAAGTATGGTATAATATACATTAGAGGATGGTAATTTTAGACATAGAAAGAGTTCATATTCATCCATACTGGTAATGGTGTGTATTAAGGATGATACTTTGAATATGTGCCTTGATTATAGAGAACTCAACAACTATACTATCAAAGATACTTTCCCTATTCCATTAATTAATGATTTTATAGATGTGTTGCATGTTTTTATATACTTTTAAAAAATAGATATTTCTTTTGGTTATCATTAAAATTATACCAAATATGAGGATATACATAATACATCTTTCAAAACTAATGAGGTCCATTTTGATTTTTTGGTAATGCCTTTTTGTATCATGAATACACCTTCAACATTTTATATTGTGATGATCATTATATTGGTATTTTACAAGTAAATTTATCCTAGTATATATTTATTACACACTAATATAAAATAATACATGGGGATAAAATTTAAAACATTTCAATCAGGAACTAATAACTTTGAAAAAACATTAATTTCATGCACAACCATCCACATATTATTTTGAAGTAAAAGAGGTGGATTAATTGGGTCACATTTTTTATTATGAATGAATCAAATTATACCCTAAAAATATCAAGGCCATTATATAATGTAAACTTCAAAAAAACTTAAATAACTTCCAAGAATTCTTAGAGATGACATTTTAATATCATAATTTTGTGAAAAAATAAGAAATATTACAACACCACTCACAAATTTGCTGAAGAAGGAATCCCTCTAATATAATGAATCCACCACAAAGAAATTTAATAAATTTAATGAATCTTGTGAACCACTTTATTTTATGATAAACCATATTTTTAAAATACATTTATGGTTACTACATGGTAATAGTAGTCATGTAAGAATAAAAACCCATTACATTTGAGAGTATTCAAAATAAGGGTAATAATTTTATAGATCCTATCTATGACAAGGAGATTATGGCTCTTGTTCATGTAGTCAAAAAATGATGATGTTATTTGATACATAAACACTTTAAGGTTAATATATATAATGATAGTATAAGATGATTATTATGATATAGGTTTTCATCTACATAGTAATCAAAATAGGTGAAAAAAATGATGGGATATGAATTTGAACTAATATACAAGAAATTGAAGGATAATTTATCAACAAATACACTATCCAAGAGGGATGAATCCATAGATGAATTATTATCAAATATGTGTACATGGTAGTTATATTTTGTGGATGAATCACAAGTTTAATGGGATAATGAAATTGATACATGTATTATGATTCAAAAGTTCTATAGATATTATAGTGTCACTAAAATATTAGAGTGAAAATTTACTACCACATGGTATAAACATAGATTGTATACGTGTAATAAATTCTCCCTCAAGAAAAATATCATACATATCTCCATGTCTCTCCAATAAGTGCATTATGTATTTTTGAAGATATATCATAGAATCAATAAAGAATCATTTTTCAAAGGACTCAAGAGGAATATATTGAAATTTGTGGCTGAATGTATGATCTACCCAAAAAAACAAGGGTGATACAATTAAGATCATCTTCTTTACTAAAGTATTATATATTCTTAGCCAATGGTTGGAGGAAATTTTCATTGATTTCATTAAATTATTTCTTAGGTCATTATGCTAATAATGGAAAGGCTAAAAAATATGCCCATTTTTGTTCCTTTTATAATCCATTTGTAGAAATTATAGTAGCATATATTCTTTGGTTATAATTTAAATCTAAAAGGTACCTCAAATATCATAGTAAGTGATCTTGATCCTATCTTTAAAATTAGTTTTTAGACTAATTTATTTTCATTTTTGGTAATTATTTGGATCATTCCTAATCATATAATCCTCAATATAATTGGAAAAAAGGTGGAAACCAAATTACTAGAGGTTTATCTCTATTTATCTTCAATAGATAAACATGAAATATGGGTTCATTAGATCACACTAGAATAATAGTTGTACAACACTTCTTTCCATACCTCATCTAAAGGGTGTTGATATGTGAAACTATATCAATACCAATCCCATTCCATCACCTCATAGTTGAGGGTGCATCCAAATGTTTGGGTTATTAATGAACACATTCAACACTCATGAGAGTTACTACCTAATGGTAATGTCATATAACTTAATGAAGTATTAATTTGATCAACATTATATAATAAGTAATTTTTAAGTATATTACTAGGTTTTTATGTGTCTAAGACTACACAAGATATTTTAATTGAATCAAAAAGTAATAAACAATAAAATTATCTTAAAATTGGTAGTGTCACATATAATCTAGTGCTACCTCAAGATACACACATATATCCAATATTTCATGTCTCCTTCTTGAATAAGGTAATTAGATATAAAGTATCAACCTAAAATAAGATACAAAATCTAGATAAGTAGGGTATATTCATTTATGAACTTGAGTAAATATTCAAAATGCATTAAAAGGATAAGAAAAAGGAAGGTTAAGGAGTATTTGATCAAGTGGAATAATCTAACAAATGAGTATGAAATATGGGAGGATGAAGCATTCATAAAAAACAACATCCATATTTGATCAATATAGAAGGAAATATTTTTTAAGGGGAGGGGAATGCTACACCTTAAATTTTAGCACATATAGGGATATGTGTGACTGATCTGTAGTTTTCATAGCCTTTTAACTTATCATGTCACATATACATATGTTCTCATATTCCTATTATGGTTATCATATGGAGTAACCATATACTAAATAGGGTATATGTAGGAGGTAGTGGTTAGTAATTGAGAATCATATTAATAATTATATTCTAATATCATGGTTAAAAAAATTTACCTAAGAAATGGTTTAATATTATGTTTATTTTATTCTTCTCTACTATTAATAATTGGTGTAGATAGACACTATTTTTATATTATTAATGAGATATATTTTTGTTTTCCTATTCTTGACATTTATATTTACACCCATTATTATTAATTTTCTTGATATATCTAAGTAATTTCATTACATATTCAAAAATGATAAATTTTTATAATAATGAGGAGAAATTCCATAAGGATGATGTGAAAAGCACTTAGTTGAGATTATAAACTATAATCAAGTGGATAAAATTAAGAGTTTTCAACATTAGTAGCCTAGAAATACCCACCTAGTAAACATGAGCCTAGGATAATAATTAAGGTATATATATCATCACTTGAAGTTTATATGCAATTAAATTTCATTTTCATACTTTCCCACAATGTGGTCCTAGTTACTCATGACCTCAATGAAGCCATTGGTCAACTATTAGTATCAATTAATTTATTGAAAATATAATTTACATTAATGATTTATATGAATCCTCCTATCCTATTATAATATCCCATTACACTCCAATGGACATTAGGCTCTAATATGAGGCCAATGGAAAAGTTTGAGCTTATAGTAATATAAATGTATACTAATGATTTGATCACATTTTTTGGTGATTTGATTTTTGATATTTTATTTTTAATTTTTTAATTTGGATATTGATTTTATTATATGATGTTTTATATTTTTACTCTTATTATTATTTTTTATTCTTTCATAATATGGATTGATTTTTTTTCAATGGGTGCTTAAGATTGTTAGTACAATAGATCTTATACCTAGCCAATAAAAATGAAAACCTTAAAAAAAATCTTAAATAATCCTATACCTACACTTTATAATAAACTGTGATTTTATATCTAACCTAAGCATGCCTTAAATGAATTATAATAAATTTAAATATTAATATCATAATGGGTTTTTACAAAATAATATGATATGATGAGGATATAGTAGTAGTAAACTATGAGAGGGGAGATTTTTTAGTAAAAATATAAGGAACAGAAGTATTTGGAATTAAATATGAATCTAAATTATATCACATGATCAGAGTATGAATATGGAGGTAATCCTATGAGGGAAGATTGGATAGAAAGACTATGGAATTAATTACAATATATGACCATTAGACATGTTAATTGTATATCAAAAGAAATGATAGATGTAAAAAAAATATGGAATAAATATAAGTAAGTGAGAAAACCTAGAGAGGAAACATGAATATTAAATTACCAAAGGATCAAAAATGACATTATGGTCTATTGAACCCAATAGGGAGGATGCTAAGAAAAATAAATAAGTAATGGATGAAAAATAATGTAGTGGATAAATAAATAAAAGAGGGTTTGAGATACTAAAAAGGAAACTTTACCAAAGGGTTAAAAATGATGTAGTGTAAAAATAAACCCAAGAGGGAAAGAGAATAATAACAAAAAAATACCAAACAATTAAAAAGTACACAATGTCCAAGTAAATCCAAAATGAGAATAAATTATAAGATGTAAAAATAAAGTAATAAATACATGATACATGATAATCAAATATGGAAAAATTACAAGGATAAATATAATGCCATTATATCTAATACATGAAAAAATATGACATAAAATGTATGATAAAATATATGAATTCTTACAATTTGTTTACAAAATCATTGCACACATACTTAATAGCTTCATAGATTTTACATTATAGTTAATAAATCTATTTGATCATGGTTTATATAATTTTATCTAGATCTATGTAGTAAAAGTAGGTGTAGTAAAACTAGGAGGACATTCATCCTCCAAAAGTCAATGTGATAAATAGGGAAGTAATTATTCAAACCAAACAAGGTATTCTAGATATATGGGAGGTTATTTCTCCATGCTTTGAAAATGTGATGAATTATTGTAGTATTGATAGTGATACATCCTATAAAAACTATGAATATGATTATAATATGTTTGACACACATTTACAGAGTGGGAAAAACACTCATTAAAATAAAATATAATTACCCTTTTTTGAGGATATATGTTGGAGTTTACTTTGGAGGTTGACTATCCAAAAATTTAAATTATGGTGGTTAATGATAGTGAATCATCTCTAATGTTCTTTTATAGAATTGAAATTCTACCATAAAGTGAGAAGTGGTACCACAGAAGTCAAAAATGAACATTAGTGGTCAAGTAGAGTGTGGTTTTCAATTATCCACTATAGGAAATTGATCTTGAAACATTTGATGATGTAAATGTCTCTTGTGTGTTTAATAATTTATAACTATATTATCATAAGCCTTGGGCCATGTAAAATAATATGATAGATAGTGAGATCATAAATCTGACATAGGATGATTTTGTGTTGGTGGGTGTAGTTCTATAGCCAAAATTTCATAAGGAATAAGAAAATCCATAATGGGATAACTAACACAAGGGACCAAATTGAGGTTATAATATTTATATTTAGCACTAAGAATATTAAAAATAAAAAAATCATTGTCATGCATGTGAAATAAATAATGAGTGATCAAGTTAATATTAGATTTGAAATACATTTATTGTTTTGATTATTTAATGGAGGTTTGATATTGTAAATTTTTTTTAATAATTTAAATGGGCATAGATAAAAAATAAATATCATATAATGAAGAACCATCACTATAATTTAGAGTGGTGAGATCGACATGGAGGGTTTTGCACATGATGTCACTAGAAGATGATTTGTGTCTAAGAGGATATTTTAAAAATGTTCCAATTGTAGATATTTCATAAATTTACATCTTATGATAACATAATATCAAGGTAGGAGGAAATTGATTTTTATGTGAGGATAAATATTATAATTTTTTATTATTAAGTCGATCTCATTGGGGTCACTTTCATAAAAACTAATAAGGTTTGGTAACACACTCCCCAAAATATTAGGGTGATCAATATAACATCTCAATGAGTTGATGGGATAACTAAATCATCTTTATTCATGAAAGGTACTATTTAGAAGCTCTTGAATGTTGGTCATTAAAAAAAACATAATGTTGATTAAATTTATCAATGTTACAAGGATTGGTACCATATCAGATATTATAGGTATATTTTAAGAATAGAATCTTGATTAATTAAAATTTTGAATAAGATATGGCCATAATTAAATTATTAAAATGGAAAAATATTATTTATATGAAAAGTGAAAGTTCAAGAACGTGATTTTCAATCTAATAGGTACCATGATAGCAATAAAAATCCACCATATCAGATGCATTTATATTCTATCATATCCTTGGAATGAGTTATGACTTATATTAATATTTGTTGTTAGTTATCTAAGATATATGATAAATTATAAATAGTCAACAAAGTAGTTAAACCTTTGTTAATGAGGAATCTCTTTATTTAGATATCATGAAAGTAAAAAATATAATAAAAAAGGAGTGTCATTCACCCACAATATGATTTTGTTAGGAATCATAGATTGTTTTGGAACCTTGAGAGATAAGTATTGTTAATTAGTTCGGTCAATTTGGATATAAATTTTTTTTGTATTATTTCTTCATATTCTCATTGAAATAATACAAGGCAACTTCTTTCCCAATAGTGCATTTTTAATGAGTATTCATGTTGTATAGTGTTTGAATCAGGTGATTATGATGTGTAGGAGAGGTACACATGAGATCAAGGAATAGAATATGGATATGAATATTATAGAGTGATTAGATGGGATTATATTCCTAAAATATAGAGAAAAATTACTTAGCTAAGAAACATAGGGCTAGATGATATAATTATTCACCTCAGGAGGGGATAAGTTTAAGTTATTATTTCTTGATTTTTTTCATTATCATCAACCTAGATGATGATGCAGGTAAACTTAGACAACTCCATCATCCTATTAGATAATATTGGAGTAGAATTAGATAATCACTTCAAAATTTTCAATGATATTAATCATGAATAATAAAAATATTAAACATAATTCACCTAGATAATGACATCATAAATTTTTTAGATTTTTTATTTTTATGTTTCCAAGAGATGGTGGATATAATAGTTGAAATTATAAGTTATGCATAAATATTTATTTAGTTTACATATGTGGATATGGGAGGTTATTTAATGTTATGTTTATGATTAACACAAGTGATTATGTATAATGCATCTTTGTTATATCTTATCTAGAAACATCAATACCCCTCATATTGGTCTTAGTAGTTCTAGAGACATTAAGGAATCCCATTTAACTCAGGAGGATAAATAGAAGGAGCTCAAAAATATAAAAAAGGAAATGAATAAAGAAACAATTAGTGGTAATACAACAAGAAGGAAAAATCAAAATATCAAGGAAAAATCCTTAGAAGTGTGAAAGGAAATTATTAGGGGTTGTAGAGGACCTTAAGACAATCCAAAATTTTATGATTATCATGATTTTTTACTTTAAGGGTTAGGGTCTTTTTGAATTGTAGGTTTTGTTAAGTTTATTTTGGTTCTTGAGTTATGGAATTATGTTATTTATAATGGAATCCTTGATAGGCTCAGTTACATTATTTGGTCACTTGGGAGTGATTGGTGACTTAAGATGACTAGGGAAATGCACTCAATGTTATATTCCATAAGTATACTTAAATCTAGTCATTACTGCATTAAATGCAACTCCACTATACCCATTTAAATTTGAATGTTTGGAGCCAAAGTTCCCTATGAAAAAATATGGTGGGAGGATCATTAATTTTTAAGCCACATTTTTGGAATTTTAAGTTCTTTGACCTAATTTTGTGGCCATTTATTCAATAAGTTATGTTCAAATCATTCATGTCTTGTTAGTTACTCCCTTCTATTGATGTTATGAAAATTTATGAGGAACACCCTAATTACATTAAGTAATCTATGAGTGGTGATTTTAAGTACTCATTCATATTTATGAAGAGATTGAATCTAGTTTTGTACATTATTGATAATATTTTAGATGAGGTTGAAGATAAATATAGTAATTCCCTAGTTGGGAAATTCATTAGATAAAGGGATCATCATTTGAAATACTTAATGAATGCCAATGGTTTATGGGAAAGGTTATCCTCATGATTCAACCATGGAGGTTGAATAAGTCCTCCTTAAAATTCAATTCCAATCAAATCCCTCTATAGATTAAACTCCCTAACCTCCCTCCCACATTTTGGGAGGACTAAATTTTGAGAAGCATTACATAATGTTTTTCTATGCTTATGAATATTGAACCTATCACCCATTCATGTAAAATAGTGATTTCAACCAAAATTTATGTCTTTGTCATGATGGATCAAATTCTTCCCACTTATATCTAGTTGATGTCTACTCTAGGATCCTAGAATCATAAAATCTTGTTCGAAAGGGATAAATAATTTTTTCATGTTGTAGGAAATTTAGCCACCTCATGGATTCATGTACAGAGGGTCAAGGAAATCCAAATTTGTAACCTCAAATTGGATGATATCAATGCTATTCAAGGGTTTTATAAGTATGATGGGGAAATAATGAATCCCCCCAACAATAAAATCATTGGAAAAATTAAAATTCAAGAAGATTTGAAACATATTCTAGATAACAATAATCTATGCGTCCTCTTGTAATTGTTACTTTATTATTCTTGGTTTTTAGATTTTTTGCTTTCTCAGTTGGGATCTCTTTTTTTTTCTCTACAATTTTTTTTTATGTTTGGGACCTAGACCCTATTTGTGCCCTAGAAGGGCTTGCTTACTTATCTTGTGGGGTTTTCTTGTTTGTTTTTCTTTCTCAATGGAGACCTGGGCCTCTGGAAGTGCTCTAGGTTGGATTCCACACCAAATCAAGGTGGCTTAATCTAAACTAAACATAACTAATTATGTGATTCATACCATTGATGTGAATTAGGTTATCCTCATGGATTATTAGGATAATATTAACTATATTTTCTACAGATTTTATGGCTAGACTTAAATTTTGAGTATTTTAAGGTAGGTATTATTGGATTTATATTGATATTTATTTTTTGAAGTTGGAATGATATGGAATGGGATTTTGATATATTTAAATTTGAACATTATATTGGTTAAGTGCATTATACTTTGTATGATTTTAATGATGTTTGGACATATTTTTAAATTATTGATAGCATCCTCTTTCCATAAAATCATGGTCAAAATTGGTTCTATGTAATAAATTTTATTTTATTTTAATGACCCAAATTATCATAAAATTAATAAAATGTGTTTATACCCTACCATATATTTTTTGGATGGGAAGCATATGACCTTTAAGTTAAGGCCTAGGAATTCTCATTTTAATTTTATCAGTGATTAAAGATTGGTGAATATTATTATAAAAAGGATTAGGTGGATGAAAATGGTTTCCCATGAGTGTATGGGAAGGAGATTCATTTTGAGGACCATTAGGCATGATTATATGAACATTAATTTTTTAGTCAAAACTATGACCATGGGTATTAATGACACCATGATAATTAACGTGTTTATTTTCATTATATCTCATTAATATTAAAATGTATTGTAGGGTTGAAGAATATTTAAATTGTCTCACACAATGATCATGTGTTTCATCTTGGTCAAAGGGTCCTTATAATGTATTAGGATAAAATGACCTAATTTGTATTTTAGTTTTAGTTCTAAGGTGGTTTGTATAAATCTTGAATATAATTTATTTTACCATGTTATTATTATCTTTATGGGATAAATACTTCCATCACTTTATGAAATCATGGGTCAAATAATCATTATATTTCTTATAATTGACTATGTTAGCCATGTTGTCCTTAGGTAAGTCATGATATTGAAATTATTTAATTAATTCATTAACTAATCCTTATAATTTGGTTAAACACACACACATAATTGACTCATGTTTAACCATTATTTAATCTTGGATTAGGGTTAAAGGGTAGTATAGCCTATGCATTAGGATGAATGAAACTATTATAAAGTGGGATAATTAATTGAAAACTCAGATAAAAGAACATTCCAAATTAAAATGTTAGGTTATGCCAAATATAAAAGTGTATAAAAAATAGTAATTTTATTACATAAGCTCTAAGAAGAGATAAAACTTAGATTATATACAAATTTGTAGGTAGATAAGATATTCAAAGGTTGAAATGGGTAGGAACATGATTAGGATTCAATTGTCAAATTCTATAAATATTTTATCTGAAGGCCTAAACACTTGTATGAACCTTGGGACACTTGCATCAATGAAGTTGTTCTAATATCAATGGAAATTTTTATTAAAAAATAATCATTATATTATGGAGTGACCACCTACATATTTATGTGTTTGTTCTCTATTTTTTTGATACATTATATTCATTTACACATGTTGTAGCTAACATTTTATGGATCAAAACCTAGATCTTCACCTTAGGTCTTTGTACCTTTCCAAAAATGGGTTAGCTAGATAATAAATTCAATCTAACCTCAAGGACCCCTCTATTAATGAGAATTGCCTACATATACACTACTATGAAAATGGCCTTAGACATGTGTAGTTCTCCTCTAAGAGTTGTTCTATGTGTGTACAAGGGTGAAATATTCTATATGCAAGGGCGTGTAATGATCTATCTTATAACTTGGAAAATAATAATCATGGGATAATCTTTGGATGATTTAGATATGTAATATGACTACTCATATGATTGATATAAAAATAGGGAAGAATAGGGTAGTTTTGAATACATCAAAGGTGATTATCTAGATGAAGACTTGGTAATATTTTTTTAATATGACTTGGTGATAATGAATGGTATTTGTTTTATATTTATACCATACATTTTCAAAATTTATTAGGAGAGGGTTAAATAAAATAAATGGGATGACCCATAGGATTGAAAATATTTTAAAATTAGATGAAGTTAGAGATATGAACACTAGATAATAATTTAGACACTCAAGTTCACACAAGTGTCCCTATGTGGGATGCAAGTGTTTGATGGGATAGTATGTTATTATGGATATGAAATAAAAGATAAAGGATATATCATGTTTTGAGGCTTTTTTTACTATGTAGGAGATTTAGTTCATCATAAATGATGGGTTCAAACAATAATATAAATGACTACAAACACTAAGATGGTGATTGAAATCCTTTAGGCAACAAGAAGGTCTATAATTGAAGGGTAGAGCCATGATAGGTATTTTTCAAGTATAAAAGATTGAGATTTTATATAAATCATATTTTGATATCTACTTCCCCCTCACCCCATTTAATATATTAATACATAAGGATGAAATTCCTAATTTAAAGGAATAAACTGTGTACTAGGGTGTGTGAAACACACATTACCTTTGTTTAAGCATAGATTTTGTATTTTTGTGTTTTATGACATGTAAACAAGAGCATATTATAGTATAAATTAGTGAATATAATTTTAAATTTGGCATAATTTAATTCCTTAAATAGAAAGTGAGAAAGGAATGAGTACACATGTGTGTCAATCAACCATGTTCACCCTTGATACTTTGACCTTGTACATATAATTCTTTATGAATAATTGGAGTTGAGAGAGGTTTAAAATGAATTGTGGATATTTTAATATGGATATTGGAAGGTAATTGTGAACCTAATCTAGTGCAATGGTGAGTTGTGACATGACCATTGAGATCATTGGATCTCAATCACACAACTCAAGTGGAAATATAATAAAATCCAATTTAAGTGATATAACCAAATCAAAATACAAAAGGGAAGTATTTTTAGGTCATTTAGTGTTTTGAATATCAACCATGTTAGAGTATATTTCTCATGCTTACTAGGTTCTAGTTAGGATTTTCGTCCTTTTCATAGTTTCATACTATGTGAGGATTTATCCCACATTGGCTAGTTAAGATTGAGTCTCTTTTATCCTTTCCTACTTAAAAAATGGTTCTCCATTATAATAGACATTCTTTTTCATATTTTTTTGTGAATAACAATTGTTTTTCTTCCTAGTTGGTTTATTTTGTATTTGTATGTTGAAGTATTCATGAATGTGGTGATGGTGTGGTGGAGAGATCTTGGTTGAAGATTGTTGTGAACTCCTTCATGGTATCATAGATCCTCTAAGTATCCATTACTTAGTTTTAAGCTCTCTCATTGAAAATCCATCATCATTTCATTCATTGAGCCCTTTGTTGTAGTTATTTTTATAGCTTTTTTAGTCACTTTTTACATTCAACTATTTTAGTGCATTTTTCACATCTTCTAAGTTGTGTCATTGAGTTAGAAAGGACTAAAATCCTTAATAATGCCTATCAATTTGTTGAAAATAGATATTTTTTCAGGAACTCATCTTTTAATGATTTTTTTGATGAATTGGGGATAGATTCATATGACAACATTTCTTTTGAAAAAACATGGGTTTTTTTGGGTTTCTTGAAATCTTTTTGGATTTTTAAAATATTTTATGGGGTCATAATATTTAAATTGATGATAATTTTATTTTGATGGGGATAATTTAATTACATGGTGGAGATATGGGGTTAAAATTTTTATTGTTTTTTTATTATAAAAATAATATTATTAAGGGTTCTTATAGTGGGGGAAATTATTATAATGAGAAATATTGTTTTATAGCCATTTTAATCTTGATTTTTGAAGATACGTGGGTGAGGTCTAGTCTGATATGAGACCAAACCCCCTCACAAGTAAAAAAAATCATTTTCTCCTTTATTTTTGCTCTCCCATTGTTATTTTGGATGTTTTTTCAATTGTAATTGACAACCTATTTGCATGAGATTTGGCTCACATTTCTCTTTCTTGGCCCATATTATATTGATTATGCCACTTGTGCCACTTATTAATCTCATTTATGGATGCATTTTCACTGGTAACTAACCTCCTTTGCATGTTCTTTATAAATTATATGTTTTTGGTCATTGATCATTTTGAGTGTGTTTTTGCATACATGATGGATTTTTTAACCATTTTCCACACCCTTCCATCATCCTAAAACATGCCTTATTATAATTTTTGCATTGAAACTTTGACAGACTTGTAGTTTGTGTCTTGTCTCCATCAGGACCCCTTTTTAGTTTCTTGCCTTCTAAGAAGAATTTTTTTTGCTCCCTTATTTTTAGAGAATTTCTCATGATTCTTGATGGCTTATTTGATAGGTCGATAGTTTTTTTGTTTGGAGTTATTCTAGTGAATCTTACTTTCTTCATTATTTACATATGGGTTTTTTGTGTATGGGATATATTATACTCGTATTGATTTATAAAGTGCCATGGGGGTTTGCTTATTCAACCTTGTCTACCTTCATGCATTTGTGTGATCTATTTTGGGAACCTTTTCATTTCCTGAGTTTCTTGTCTTTTCCATCACCACTATGAGCTATCATATTTGAGAGACATTTTATATATTTTTGACACCATTTTTAGATAGTTGATAGTCTCTCGTAGCTTGAAATCTAGCTATTTTAGTGAATCCCAGTGTCATCTTGTTTTCTTCAAGAGTTCACAAATATTTTTCATCTTGACATGGAGCTATTTTGGTGTATATAGTTCTAGCATGTTTAATGTTCAATTAATTGATTTAGACCACTTGTGAAGACCTTTATTCACCACTCCACCCATTTAGTAGTATGGGGGGGGGGGGTGTGGTGTATATTCTGATTCTTAGGTGTTGAGTGTTCCTTTTACATGTAGTACTCTTGTGTACTTTTGTCACCATTGATAATATTCTTGATTGAAGCTATTCTAGAAAATACTAGTGTCATTTGTTTTTATTATCAAGTAGTGTATTCACACCTCTAATGAATATTGAGTTCCTTTGTGACTTGTGAGTACATGGAGTGTAGAATACTTCAACATCATCTTTGGAGGGATTTTTATCTCTCTCTTCTTCTTTTCTCACCTTTTTTATTTGGGGGGGGGAGTTTTTTTCATATGGGTTTTATCTCTTTTCTCCACTTTATGAGAGTTATATGTATATGTTTCACTCTTTAAGTCTTTTATGGATTCCTCTTTTGTACATGGGTATCTTATTTAGGGAATTTATTTATCAAAACCCATATGAGGAATGTTTCTTAACTTCATGGCCTTCTTGGTGATTCTTATAGTGAAGCTAGTATGGTATCCTCACTAATAACACTAGTGTGGTATCCCCACCTATCTTTTTACTCAATTGTCACCATGTTATTGGAGGGTGTTCAAGAAATGAGTCATTGGGTTTATCACTCTACCTAGTATTTTGGAGTGTAGTGTTTGTGTTCATTGATCCTTGTGTTCAAAACCATTCCTATTTTCACTTGGTGACTATAGTGAATTGACATACATGTAATTTGATAAGATGGATTCAAATTGAATCATCTATTATTATCCCTTAGATTCACTTGATGGGGTTGTTAGAGTATATTTCACATTCTTACTAGGTTCTGGATACATGTAATATTTTCAAACTTTATCAATTATTGATGCTATATATCTTGAAGGAACCCATTGAGTTTTAATCTCTCTAAGTGGACACCCTAAGAGGTGCATTGGGAAATGGGTTAGTAGACCATTGGTGATTCATAGGATTTTTGTCCCTTTTTTCCATTTACTATCTACACACTTATCTCCTAAAAACATTCCCCTAAGATTTGGTTCTTATTTTTCACCCACCTCTAGTATTTTACAACCTTGATTATCCCTTTCCATAACCTAAACCCATTTTGGATAGTTTACATGACATATTCATCCACATCGACCTTGTATTCTTATTGACAAAACTTATTAGAGACTAGGTTAGCCCATGGCCAACCTAGTTCATGACCTAGATTATTTTTGTCAATTAATGATAATAGGTCAATTGGGTTGACCTTCTTGGCCTAAAATTTTACAAGGGATAATATTTGATCCACATATATAGACATATTAATTTCACTATTTATAAGAGAAGAGAAAAATAAGTAAGATGTATTGCACATCTGCTTATCTACCATTCTACTTGAGGAGCAAAAGTAGGATTTTATACTATCTTTGGAGATACAAATCTTGTCTTATGGAGAAGTATTTTGGATATATTGATAGGTTATGCAGCCTAGATATGGTTTATCTTTATCATCCTTATATATCACAAAAACTCTTGATGAGCACCTTGGCCAAGGGAGATATTGAGGCTCAACAGATTCATGTTCAAAGGCAAGTATTCCTAGCATTGTTCCTCCTTTTGTAAGATTAAATATATATGCATTTATACTTATCTTCCATGCATTAGGATTTTGTATACATTTATGTGAGTATATTTATTATATGAATGTTTATTTTTAATGTTTATTACCCCCACTTTGTGACACAAGTTTTGGTGAGAACTAGATTATAAATTTTTCTTTACTTTTTATTACTATAGTGAATATGAAAGCATAGGACCTAATTAGTATTACTATATAGTTTTTTTTACTAGAGGATTTGGAACCCTTCTTAGTGATGTTATTATGGTAAGAGATCCCTTGGCTAGGTCTAGTAGATCCATCTTGGTCATGACCTCAATTATCTAATGTATCCCTAATTAGAAGTGTAAGTAGGATTTATCTTCTCCAAACTATGATTGATTTATATATCTAATATATTTCCCATTGCATACATTTTGGTGAACTTGACATGAAATATAACCCTTACAAGTTTCCTTTCATTCTTTCATTTCTATCTTCATCTTATTATTATTATTATTATTATTATTATTATTATTATTATTATTATTATTTATCAAACCAACCAGTATAGTTATAACTTTTTATGCATAGGTTTAACACATAATCATATCAAAATTATTCTATTCTCTATGTGTAAGTCTTAATTATATATAGGTTATTAGATCAGATAGGTTGAAACAATAATCTTCTTCAATCCTAGACAACAAACTATGTCAAATAGGTTGACTTAGTCTTTCTACCAGCATGTAGATTAACATACTAGGTCGAATAGGTCAACTTAATCTTTAAGTTAACATAAAAATAAATAAAATAGGTTAAAAAAGTTGACTTAGTCTTTCAATCATCATCTCTATAAACAAACTAGGTAAAAAAGGTCAACCTAGTCATCTTATACTTCTTTAGCACATATAGTTTTGCATAACTAGATCAAACTAGTTGACTTAGTTTGTAGAATTTGAAAGAAACATTCAAGTCACTTTAGCATAAAATTTAAAATCTATATCATTCTCCAACCCACCAAGGTTTCACTTTTTCTCTCTATATTATTTTATTATTTCATTTCATTTATATTTTATATAAGTTAGTAGTCTTTAAAACTAAAACCCTATAACAAACTAAGTTGACTTGGTCTATTTAGTTTTGTAGCCTATTTTTTGTCTAAAATACTAAGTCATCTTTTTCAACTCTATTCTTAAATACCCTTGCTTCTATAGAATAGTAGTGACCTAGTTGACTCTATTTTATATTGTTTACATATAGTTTCATCTAAACTGACTCTACACCACTATAAATTTGGGAATTAACAACTATTTTCTTATAATTAACTCACACTTTCATTTTTAGTTATTTACATGTTTAGATTAGATCACATTGTCTAACTAGGTGGTTTTTAAAATTACCATTTAGTTAACCTATTTTGATATTTTTGCACACACTACCAAATCATACAATATTTAAAACACATTTAACATTTCTCTTCCCAATGCTTACCTACTTGAATTCCATCACCAAGGGGGAAGCAGACTTGGTTTTTTGACCAAGTATAAATACATGGTTAATAGTATATATTGTAAAATCACCCAATACCCTTATCGATTTGGGATTGTGAAGTGAGGGGGTAGGCCATAATACCAAGCCATTACCATTCTAAACATATATCCCATTCAGCCTAAAATCCTCAAACCATCCATAGATTGATTTCTAGTTTCTTATTTTTAGCTAACTTCCATATCACACTTAAAACAGCACTTTCTAATAATATAATAATACTTAGGATGAGCACTTAGTTAGCACTTACTTTTTAGTTGTCTTCTTGCTCTTTGATTAATGTGTGTTCTATTAAAAAAACTTGTATTAGCCACTGTTGGTGAAAAGATTTATGTTATGTGCCCCAATTGGATCACTCACATTGATACTAATTATTTATGTGTTTGTTTCCTATTTATTCTTTTAATTTGATTGCAAAAATTTTCCTTGTTTTATCACACTATCATTATGTCTAGTACAATCTCTTAAAAACTATGTTTTAACCTATAGACAATATATATTTGACCTATACAAATCTATATCCCTTTTTACTAATTAAGTTATAGTAATAAGTCAACCTAGTTAACTCTATATCCTTATTATCTTAGTTTCCTACCCTATCTATAATATAGAGTCAACCTGTAGGACTCTATATCCATTTATACCAATAAAGTTACAATATTGAGTCAACATGGTAGACCTTATATCCTTATCAATCTCAATTTAACTCCATATTTACAATAAAGAGTCAACCTATATGAATTTTTACCCTTATCTATCTCTTCAATCATAAAACATAGTTAACTTGGTCAACTCTTTATCCTTCCTATCTCCTTACTTTTTAATTATATTCATATTCATTAATCTTTCAACCTCATCATGAAATTCCTATCTAAAGACAACATTGATTTTAATTCAATATATATGATGAGCTTTACCAACCCCAATAGGTTCTCTCATAAGCATCTTGTGGATCCTACCCTAGACAAAATTAATGTGCATGTAGCCACTCACACTACAAAATATGAGACCCCTCCTCATTCCTATTTCGTTCATAGCCCTCTCTTATCCCTCTAATATAAACCTAAATTATAGTATACTCCATAAATGATCTTTTTCATCAATGAATGACCTTAACATCTAGGAAAATATCCTTCTATTATTTAACATCTTATGATAAGTGGTCAAATTGAGGTACCCCATTCACCTTCTCCCACATTCTCACATGGATTTGAGGACACTAGATTATTTTCTTCTCAACCTCTTCCCTCCATTTTAGTCCTTATCATACCATGACATATTCATCTTTGATTTGTTCCACCTCCATGCCTAGTACATCTACTAATATTGTAGGCTCTACATCTAGTGGGGCACTTCTATGACCCACTCTTCCCAAATATTACACTAGTGCAAATGTTTTTACTCATGGTAATCATTACTTTAGCGATACTTCTTCTCATCCATATAGTAGTACATATTTTTACACATGCAATAAAATCATGCTACTAGTATCTCAATTACCAATAATTCCTTTCAAGATAATACTAAAACCCATTATGGTCCCCAATCCACCAATACCAATTCCAATGCTTCACATAATCCAAATAACACCAATCAAACCCATAAAATTCTATTAAAATCTCTTAATCAAATGAATGATTTCCAAACTAATAATGTGAACCAAATTATGCAAATGTAAAATCATCTTATCAATCTTCAAAATCACCCTTAGCGGATTCCATGGGGAATTCATAACCTAAATTATCCCCCACCTCCTCCTTAGGATTCCCATGCTAATATTATCTCTCAATCTCCTCTTGTTAACAAAATAATAAAGTACCTTCAAAATTAATTTATTACATGTCAAAGTGCTAATATAGATATATGAGGTATTAAACCTATCATTATTACAATATGTCAACCGATCCTACTATCCTCTTAAAAACATTTGGAAATTTATAAAAACATTGGGTCAAGTTAAATACTCTTGGTGATACTAAGCTATTAGCAAAAAATCTCATCGGTAATGCTTTAGATTGGTATAACCAACTCAAATCACATTCCATCACTAGTTTGAAAGATTTAGTCAATGATTTAGTTCAAGAATTTCAAACTAGTGATCTTCCTAAAAGTACTTTATCCCATTTTATCAATTGTAAGCAACTTGAGACCAAAAATTCACAAGATTTCATCAAATGATGGAAGACCTTATCTAACAAATGTGAACACAGTATTGTAGATGATAACTATTGACCAAATTTGACCCTGTAGGTCAAATTGGGACCTTTATAATTAGAAACTTCATTTTTATATATTTTAGGGGTTTGTATTATGTCATAGGGTGTATTATAGGTCTTTTGATGTCATTTAATGCTATATTAGCCTTGGTCTTAGTCATTTTAATCCTTATGTCTTTTTAAGCCATTTAGGGGTTATAAATATAAGTGGCATAGTTTTCAAGGTGTAAAAGTGTCCTAAGTTCCTTTAAAACATCTAATAAGTTATATTCCCTATCAATAATGTCTGTCCCATCTAAAGCTTGCATGTTATCTAACTGAAGATCAATAAATCAACTAAAAAGAGAAGAGTTTGACACTCGTACAACCCATGAGGGAAGGTGACACATGGGATAAGGTTATGTAATGACTATTAATCTCTAAAAAACTCATGTACATACTTTAAATTCTTTTAAAGCTCCAAATTTGAGATAAAACCATTTTGATCCTTCTACACCCTTTTAAATACACATAAGTAGTCAGGAGTTTTATGCTTAGTATGACCCATTGGAGAGGTTCCAATTCAAACACATTTGGTAGGTGGTACTAAGAGAGATTAATTTCCATAATAATATTTAAAGGATTGGTCCACCATGCTTTATAAACTATGCTTTTTTACTCATTATTTCTTATACCCTGTAGGTTTTGCCCCAATTTGGACAAGTTTGTATAATCTAGTTGGTGATGTTGACTAAAAATGATTTTTTATCTCTTAAAAAATGATATTTATTATTTTTTTCATGTTTCATGGTGCTTTTATAGGCAAGTTATCTCATGTTGTAAGAAGGTGTCACCATTATCAAGCTTCAATCAGGTTTTCCTTATTGCATAATGTGTGTTTATTTGAAAAGGTCTCATGTAAATGGAATATGATTTTTCACATATATAAATTTCATAATAATTCCTCCATTCATTTTTATTTCATCACACCATGCTTTGATCAACATTTAGTCTTGTCATTCTCATAGTCAACTCTCCACTCACTCATATTTGTAGTCACATGTATGAGTCTTGTCAAGAATGTTCATGGAATTTTAATTAATTTAAATCAATTTTTTAATTTCATAATGATTTTAAGAGATTTAATTTTAATTTTTTAATAATATACTAGTCTGGTTTTTAGCTCATGCACCACAAAAATAGTCACTAGTTATCCCTACCTGCTATGTAACAAGTGTTTGCAAGAGGATATCACATTGAACCAAAAGGTTTTGAGACTTGTATAAATATTTTATTAATTATAAACAATAATTTTAGGAATTAATAATGATCCTAATCATGTTCATGAGACCATTAATTGACATGCATTATTTAATTTCTATCCGTTGCCCACATACAACTCAGGGACATCTACAGGAGTCTCCTTGATGATGTCATGTTGAGATGGAGAATTTGATAGATGTTTAAATATTTTAATATTAATTATAGTGTATTTAAAAACTTTTTTAAATAATATAATTTGTCATAAAACTATACATCTTACATACTATCCAAATTTTATACCCATTACCTATATATGCAAATGCCCACCTACAAGTGGTACCACAAAGTTATGAAGGTATTTGTAAGGGAAGTTAGAATATTGTAAGGAATAATATTAAATAATAACATGTGAGTTTAAAATTTTAGACCTATATGAAATGTAAAATGTACAAATATAAGGGTAGATCATCTTTTAAGAGGTGATGACTAATTTCAGTGACACTTTCCCTTAGGGGTAAAAATAGAGGTCTAGGCCATTTTGTGAATATTGTATAACAAGGTTATCATGAGACATGGTGCATCCAAATGAACATAATTTTTAGCATTTATAAATTATAATACCTATGAAAAATATGGATTCAATAATTCTAATGAAAATTGGTTATTGAATAGATTAAATATGAACTTTTATGCACTAATTTCAAGTAGTAATCACCTATAGGTTTGATCCTAAAATAACCCTCTTCATCTAATGTTGCAAAGTTAGTCTATGCCATCATGTTTAATGATTAAAAATAGTGAAATTGGTAATTATAATATAATTTATCATCAATAATAGTTAATGGATGGTGTTTCAAGGTCTAACCTACACTTATAGGTGTCCCATCATGTCAAATGCACACCTACAACTCAATGTAGGAAAACACAATCTAGATAGAGGATTGAACATGGAGTAACCAAGGCTGATATATGAAATATTATTTAAATTTTTTTATTATATTTAATATTGATGGGTAACCCTGTAAAATAAAAATCTTTACCTACAAGGTTTTACCTTTCCCAACATAGTTGATTATGTTTGACCATAGCAGGTAGTGGGCTAAGGAGTGAAGTGCGAGGGTTATCAATGCATAGAGATGATAAAAAATGGGCCCAAATGAAAAAATAATGACACTAATAATATTTAAGGTGATCAATATAATTTAATTCAACTTGAAAGTGGCATGAACACCTACCGGTGTACCTTTATGACATGAAACATAGTCAAGAGTTGAAACTCAATCTTGACTAAGCAAGGTGTGGGGAAGAGTATGTAAGATTTTTAATTTATGAGAATAATTGAATCATATTCATTAGTATAATTATAGACAATATAGTCTCTTGGTAGTAAAAAAAAAGTAGAGGAAAGGTTATGTAACACAGTTGATACTCTACATGGTCAAAACCTTGTAGATAGTACATTTTTATAAGTATGTCTTAAGTTTTAGTGATTTTTGATAGTCTAAGAATATAAAAAAGTTCTAAAATTTTTTTTAGGACATCTTAAATTATTTTATAATCTCCTATAATAATCAATTGGTCTATAAAAATAAAGGAAGTTCCCTTTATTTTGTCTCAGATAGAGGGCACTTCCTTTATGCATAAATCTTGTAGTCTATGAGAAAGGGAGATAAAGTATGCATCATGAGATAAAGTAAAATTTTTATTATGTGTGATAAGTTTTATTACATCCAAAATAACATGATAAACATCTCACAAAATTTAAAATCCTAAAAGGGAGGTCTAAACCCTCAAAAGTGCAGACAGGCTTATGAGGCATGGATATGCTTAGAGTCTAAATGAAAGGTCAACTTAAAATTTAGCAAGATATGAGATTTATAATAAACTTATGAATGTTTTTATGGTCATAATATACATTTATAAGATATTTGTATGTAGGGGAAGACATGAAAAGGCCAATTTTGTTTAAAATACAACTTAGGCCTGCAGGAAATGGAGAAAAGTGCTTGGCAAGGCAACTTTAGAGGCTCATATATACTTGAATACTCTACATGGGGACCTAAAAATATTGGTGATATTAAAAATGGTAATGATAATTGATCTTGTGGAATTTTTTTTCAATTATAATGTCCTATCTTTATGAACAAAGATTGAGAGTAAAAAGAGCCTAAAACCCTTGCAAACCCTTGGAAATGACCCAATGAAGGAAATGAAGATGGTGAGATATATATATGTACTATAATGACCATTAAATTGATTTAAATTTTTATAATACTCTCTCAAGATACCCCCCATCCTTTTTTACTATACAAAATTGTATATATGGAGTATAAAATAGGGTATTTTTAACTATTTTGTACATTGTGCTGGTTCTAGGAGGTTTCAAAAGATGAAATCAAAATTTTGAATGAATATTGAGACTTAATATAAATATTAATGTCCATTTCATTCCTAATAAAAATTCCTAAGTGTGTCTACCAAAGTTCTCATCTTAGCCAATCAAAACTAGCATAGTGAGCAAGATGGTAATAAGTATGAAAACTCCAATTGAGAGACTTTTTAATGTTTTATTGATGCCTCTAAGTCCATGAAGGATATTTAAAAATTTAATACACTCCATTTAATTTATTTTAATTGGAAACTAAATCCAAATTTTTGTCTAAGTGTAAAAGATGTGTGGAAGAGGAGTTTTTTTAAAAATAGGCAGTGATGGCTCACTTTCAAAATATTTCAGATGACTAGGAATGCAACCAATGCACGTAGAGACATATATAAAACCCTTCCCCATAATTCCAATCATTATAACTATCCATATTTAGTTTTTTTATATTCAAATGGGGGTGAATGATAATGCAGTTTCTTTGTGTAGAATGAGAACTCCTACATCACATTTCAAGAGTTTCATGAGTTGAAGTGCTAGTTGTGCTTCCTAAATTTTCATGATCAGATTCACATTCCTTTCTTATTAAAATTTAACTCATTTAATTAACTTTAAAAGTGTCCTTATGACCTTTATACTTCTTTTTTCTCTCAGGTTATATAAGAACTAGCTATTTTGGCCTTTGTAAATTATGTTCCACTTGAGTATGGCAAATCCCTACTCATTTTAATACCATAGATTATTAAAGACTACTTATTTTACCTCTTCTATGATTTTTCATAGTGTGTTCACTTGAATTATTGATCTTGCTTAGTTATGACTGTTATTTCCTTAGTATTTTTGTCTCATTCTCACACCTATTTATAGATTAAAAGCTTCTTCTTGTAGGTCATGTGAAGTGTTATATGAAGTATCAAGGTTGAGTGAGTTAGTCTATTAAAATATTTCCATTCTAGGCCTCTTGTCTAGTCCTCTTAGCGTAAACAATCATCACAATATCGTAATGAAATATCAATGTGAGAAGATTTATATTAGAGAAGTGTATGTTTAGTTAGTCTCTTAGTCTCATGTGTGACATGTATTTGGTTGGTAGTCATCAATGATTTCGGTGTATCACTACCTTTAGGATAATTTAATTTCAGTTGTCTCTCCTTTTTCCCTTTCAATCATAGGTGTAGTAGTGATCCAAAAGCGGTACATCAATAGAGCTATACCTATCTAGAGATTCACCTCATTCTTAAGCTACCAATAGCCTAGAGGTGTTTCATTTATGCCAGTTAGATGAGGAGATTTGAGACATCTCCTCAAAGGGTGAAAATATAAGTGACAATAATAATTATTTCATCTATTTACCAATTCTCTCAATCCCAAGTTGAAATATCAAGTCCAAACTCTCTCTCCATGCACATTAGAAGAGGTCATTACCCAAACCAAGTTCCAAGATTTCTTCATGAATTAATTTTATGGATCCTAACCTTATATGGGTAATTAAATCTTAATAAAAAATAAGAATCATCATGATATAAATGATGGTTTCATCGATTCTTATGATACCATTCATATTATTCAAGTTATTGTTCCCAAATAGGTTATAGAACAAGCTTCCCCTCCTAACCACATAAATAACCCTCATTTATATTCTAAAAATAACATAGATGTTTATAAACATTTATCTTTACTATAATTATATAATATTCTACCAAGGCATCTTCCAAATGATCTTGATCTAACTCATCCCATGAAATATTAATATGATCCCAATAAATTTTAGTAGTTTCATGCTAGTTGGGGTCATCCTCATTAGACTGATAGGTAGCTTCATAATTTGGATATGGATTTACTTCTTATTAATAATTTTTACCATGATTATATCACTCATAAACATCAAAAATACTAACATTTCCTTCAAATACCATGAAACACAAACTAAATCTTAATATGAACCAGGATAATGCTCATTTGGCCATCTACAAATATCCTCTTTCAAACCACAAAGATAATAAATATAAGCCTGATCCTTATAATAATAATATTGATATTTTTATAGACCAAACTCCATAAGATAATGTAGCCAATATGACTAATATGCAAAGGGTGGTTTCCTTCATTGACCCTCATCCCATCCATGTTCCTCAGTTGTCTTACACTTTTCATTTTATCAAAGACTCTTCCCCAACTAACCTAATAGAGTTGAGGCAAGAATAAATTATATATTTTTATAAATTAATTAAAACACCTCCCTTGTATAACACTTCTCATACCATTTATACCACTCCTCTAACCTATTTACCCATCATCAATGATAATCAATTTTTTTTAACACTTGTTACTATCTATCTCAAACTAAACCTGCATCACCTACCCCATCTTCAAAATAAAATAAAATAAAAAAATATTCCAATTAAACATCTTGAATCTTATAAACATAAATTCACATACACTTCAGTCCTCCTTTTAAGGACATCATTCAACACTATGCACCTCTTTCCAATAGTTCTCCTATGGGTTATGATGAATGGGATCCTATAACATAACTTACTGATACCCCATTCAATATGCCATTTATTGAACTTATGTAGACTTTTCCATGTTATATCAATTATCTTATGAAACTCTTATTAAAAATTAACATCCCTTGTTATCCCCTAGTAGGATGGGAAGCCACCTTATCTAGATCATAACATATCATTTAAAAAAAATTGAATATATGTCCATATATGTTGATGAAACAATGTAAATTTTTCTTTCTTTTAAATTCTCCATTTATTTTATGATCCTAAATGAGATTCTACTTCATATGGATTATCTTCCCATTTTTATTAGTATTCAAATTGGTGATATCCAATTTAAGCATGCCTTGATTGATGAGGGTTTAGGCACTTTTATTACCTCTCTCAATTTTATTAAAACCCTTAGATATTTTGAATGTAATATTAAATCCATACACAACACATGTAAAGGCTATGACCAAAGGGAAATGCCTCCCTTAGGTTATGTGTGGATTCCTATCACTATCCCACCTATCACCATTCATATTAAGGTGATGATTTTTAACTTTTCTTTATCTTGTAGCATTTTGATTGGTAGGCCATAGACTCATAACATGAGAGAATTTGACTCTTCAACTTGATAATGTCGCAAATATCCTCATAATAGAACAATTTATAAGATTCAAGGTGATACTAACCCTTGGAATTTAAAATAATTCCAAGACCATGGTGTATTTAAGATTCTAACCCTTGAACCCTTTACGAGCATTCCCTTTGGTGAATATCAATAGTTTAACTTTTATGTCAACTCCATTTTAGGTTATAATGGTCACCTCAAACTCATCAATAATACACCACCTAACCTCTTATATTTAGATGATACTGAGCTTGATGAGATCAATCTCAAGATTTGAACCTCTAATATCTCACCTCATTTAATTTCCTAGACTCTACCTTCTATGAAACCACATTCTTATCAACCACCTAGTGATGATATACCCATGGTCTTAACTAATACATGGAACTCCATTCATCACACCACATCAAATGTCAAAGTCTTCCCTACCTATGCCATTGATCTTGATACACCTAAATATAATGATGGGTATACCTTAGATGATCCATTCTTAGGAGGTCTTGTTAAATCCTAAGATGCTAAAATTATTCACTATCATTCCTCTTTGATTCATTCTCTATTTACTTATTCTAGTATTCCATCTATAATTCCTAATTTTAACATATTTCCTCTTATTCATAGGGTAGAGATGGTGTGCACACCTCTAATTTTTTAAGAACTTCATATGATTATGCTTATGGATCATGAAATTACTAGTCCCTATTACTTTTCTAGATACCAATACCCCTCTATCAAACTTATCCTTGATATGCTTATGACTATCCTTCAGCCTTTTATGTATATATCCCTTCCCTTACTTGAGCCTAGTTTGGATCCTCTTCCCACTCCATTTATAGATGAGTCTCTTCCTTTTTCTAATCCTATTGCTCCTTCATTCAAGCCTCATCTAGTCTTTCCACTATCCCCACCTTCCCTTAGTGAATATTTTCTCCCTTTACTATATCTTTCTCCTTTTCCTACCAAAAGTATGATCATCCCTATTGTGATATTCACAAAGGTATAGATAATTGGACTAGAGGTTGTTCATTACACCAGGCTTCCTTTGCTTCCATTTCCACTACCTCCATTATTACACCTACAAAGTCAACTAATAAGTGTATCTATTGCTTCCACAACACAAATAATCATTCATCCACACATTATCATAAGCTACAATAATATATTGACATCTTACATCCCACCAATCCTTATCCCACAACCAAGGATATACCTCCCCCAAAAGTATTACCTAAATATCTTCCCAAATATGGTGAGGTATATTTTGTCTAGAACCAATGTGGTATTCATAATAGTGATCAATTACACAACCTTGAGTATCATATCAAATATCACCTCATTACCATTCATGTACCCATTACCCTTCCTCCCATAGGTCACCCTCATAAGAAGGTTCCCCTTCTTCTGCCATGGCCCCTACACCTATGTTTCCTTCTCCACTTATAGTTGCTTTGCCCTTGATTCCCTCCCCCATGGTCCTTTATCTATAGGTGACTCCTTCACTTATGGCCCATTCCTCATTAATGACCCCTTCATCTCCCTTAGAGTCTATTCTCATTCCTTCTCCTAAGAATCCTCTACATGATAGACCTCATCAACATGATACTTAGGGCATTACTACATTTTCCATTATGGAGATTTGATGTGAAGTATTTTCTCAACTTTACCTGAATATTGATGATGCTTTGGTGATAGTATGAGTTCAACTTCATATAGACTTATAAAACATTATGGATAATATTTGTGGACAAATATATGAGTATTTATGAACATAATAATGGTGTTATTTCATTTCTTTCTTCATTTTGGATTGGACATGTGCTCCAAATTTACATTTATCTATATTATATCATTTGACATTGTGCCAAATTCCCATTTATCTTACATGATGACTTATGTTTTACACTGTGTTGCTTATGATGTAATTATCCTCATGTTATCTTATGATTTATTTTTCATGATTACATACTCTTTCCCTATGAGTTATTTTTTATGTATATCCTATTCTCTTTTCATGATTATTTGTTATATTATCTATATAAACATGGATAATTATTATTATGACTTGGTTATACAAACCTTTCTCTCTTTAGTCATTCCTTATTTACTATGTGATTAGTTAAAAAAAAATTCATCTCATTATAATATCATTTTACTGATCCACATTGGATATCCTCTTATTTCCTTTTTTATTTTCACAAACTAAGCATACTGATGGTTGAGGCTTGAGATAACATGCTAGTTCATAGTTTAGCTTAAGTTTTGTAGTCAATCATATCTTTGGATACTTAGCTTCCTTTAGGCCAAGCCTAAATATCATTCATGTGTATGAATTTATCTCTCATGATTTTTCATTCTAATTCCATACAGAGGAGGAATAATAAAATCCATAAAAATTCAAAAGCTAAATCATTTAACAAAAGGCAATGATCTAAAAGGCAACATTAAAAATTTTCAAAAGTTAAATCATATTAAAAGATGTGATTCTAAGCACATATATTTTTTTATAGTCAAATATCAAAATCCATAGTTTTTTTCATGATAGAGTTGAGGTATATTTGGGTGTAGTAGGAAATTATATTGGAAAAGGAGAATAAAAAAATATTTTAGTGTTACCTACTTTCTCATATAAGTACCTAACCTTCATAGTAGACAAAAAACTTTATAAGGGGTCCTGAGGAATGGGGAACACGTCATGGGAAGGTAGGTCCATTTTAATTTTCTTATTCAAACTAAACAACATGAGTTTATCTTAGTACCACACTTATTTTCATACACATCTTTGTGCCAATAGTGAATAGGTATCCGTTGTATATTGATGGCCACTAGTCACTTAATATATTTCTATGTCCTTAGTGTGCCTCCTATTTCCTAAGGTATTATCATAATATGGATATGATATTATTATTATGTTACCTCTTTCATACCATAAAATCTTAATATTTACCCTTGAGAAATATTTTTTTGATCACTAATCACTCTCCCTAGGGATTCCATTTGTGAGTTACAATATAAGACCTTGGATAGGACCAAGTCTTCCTCACAAATTAACATATTTTCATATTAATATTCAAAACATTGAATTTTACAATATTTTTCCATTTATTTCCACCTTATTAATTTTCCCTTTATGAGTTTTATTGTAAGACCAAGGATAGGACCTATCCTTCCTAACAAAATATTCCAATACCCAAGTAACAATGAAATTACATGTCAAATTTGAGATAATATGTGATTCATTATGAGTTACACATCATTGACATGATTTCCATCTTAATTTAGTATGTTTTATTATTAATTCATTAATATTTCACTTTTATCTTCTTATATTTTGATTGCATATAAGAATCCAAGAATTTTTCTTAAATTTTTCATACCTCCCAACTTGAATTAGTGTGATTAATTTAAGACCATTTGCCAATTTTATTTATCTTTTATACTTCTTAAAGTTATTTAGTATGAATGATTGACTTAATTGATTTTTTTTTCTACCATTTTCCTTCCACATGATTTCTATTTTATTACATTACTTTCATACTTCTCAACATGATTTAGTGTTATCTTACGTGTTTTAATTTAGTGTCAATATTTTTAATGATTCAAAAACATTTTTACCCCCTTGTTTACCACTTTTTGGTTTATTATACTTAGTAATTTTTTTATTACACACTTCCCATCATGATATAGTGTGTAGTACATTTATTTTTATTTAATTATACTTTTTTAATGTCCTTTTTGCATATTTATTTTTAACCATGAATGTGTTCTACATAATGCTAGAAAAGAAAACACCCCACATATATGTCACATAGAATATAAAACAAAAGTAAAGTACATGTACTGTAAAAAATATATCCATGCATCAAAAAACATAGCCAAAATATAACTCATGAGACCAACATCCAACTGTCAAAATAAAATATCTCTATATATTATGTGTTTTTATTTAAAAAATAAAAAATACATCACTCTAGCTCTATTGATAGGTTCTATCATGCCTATCTTATGGCATAGTCACACTACCCATATATTACTTAGACCATCCCCTCCACATAGTATGCTATAATGACGTGGTCTAAGATCTCCACCCTTCTACTTATCCCTATAGGCTACCAACTAGGCCTATACTTGTCCAAACTACATCATGGTATCCATGTGTGCATATCTCTTTTGAGATAGGGCCTATAAATATTGTGCCTCTTCTGATCCCATCCATATTGGTGTCTAAAATACATATTCATGTATCTATAGTTTCCTTGTAGCCTCCCCCGCTAGTCTAAACTAGACTACTTGAGCTCGGCTAGACATTACCATAGGATCATCAAATGTGGTGGGGTTGTATGATGATAGAACTCCATCCAAAATGTCATGGTATACTACCATGACTAGGGATCCCCACCTATCCTCCTTTATCACAAGGTATAAAAAACCAAAACCTATATATATATATATATATATATATATATATATATATATATATGATCACATATACATCTTAAAATCTATCTACCATCATATACAACTAGTCAAATATATATATATATATATATATATATATATATATATATTCTATCTTTGAGATAGAATCAGTTGTAAGTAGATAGATTTTAAGATGTATATGTGATCATATATATATATATATATATATATATATGATATATATATATATATATATAGTATATATATATATATATATATATATATATATATTTGATCACATATACATCTTAAAATCTATCTATCTACCATCATATACAACTAGTCTTCTATCTCAAAGAATAAAAATTACAATATTTTTTACTTGTCTTAGTATCACCAATCACTATCTCCCTATCTAATATTACATTGAGTGTGGTCCCTCTATTATCCCATCCTCAAATCACCTCATCAATGTGTCATCTCTATATAAAATAAAAACCTAGAGTCACCACCCATACACATTATGGGCCTTTCCTCTGTGTTGCCTCTATCAACCATGTCTACCCTAGGCTGACTATTGGGTCATATTTCATGACCACTCTCATGTTTGCTTGATATCACTAATGGTATCTCAATCGGTGGTGTGCCTAAGGTGGTCATCACTCCTCCTACTATAGTGCATATTTTGGTGTGTATTTCATCCCTAATCCACATACATGGCCTCTCCTTTTCTAGTTTTTGACCATCATGCTCAACTAATCCATGTTATCACAAGTAGCATCCTAATCTCTAGTCTCTCAACTATCACTCCTCATTTTCCTCTCCCTCATCTCTCTTATACTATTCCCAATATATATGCATTAGTATAGGATCCACTAGGTATTGGAGTCTAAACTATCCTAAAAAGCATGCCAATGGATATAACTCTACCCACTAGATATAGTGACATATGATCTACACATGAGATAGCCTTGGAACCATGGTTACCTAAATGGGTCAAATAGTATTAATTAATGTGTAATGATACTACATAATCTATCATTGTGTGAATATCTAAAATAATGGTAGATGGGGTATGACCCACACTACTTGGTCCTCTCTCAATCTAGAAACTTGAGGTAACCTATTATTGACCACATGGGGAAACCAAGCTAGATGATACATTGAGAACCTCTCATATATCTATGTACTCAACAATACCACTAATTATATGTTCTTATTCCCTCCCTAAAAATATTTATGATTAGATTTATTATCCTTCTCATATCTTTGTCTCTACTGCTCTTTTTATAAACTATAAAATTTTCTAGAATCTTGACATTATAGAGAATATTTTCAACTATTATATGTCTATGTTGTAAAAAATTTGATTTTTTATCCTTTTCACTAATCTCTATAGGTTCACCTAATGTTATTCACATTGGACACATTCACATTTCTCACGTATCCTTATTTATATAAAACACTAAGGTAAGTAAAGGTATGTGTTTTTAAATTTTATCCTTACATTTATCTTATTTACTCCTTACTTCACTTTATTCAAATTCAGCATTATGTGTTGCTACATGCTTTTCCTGAAGCACCATCTCATGTTTTACCTATGAGAGATATGATGAGATTCGATTGGGGAATATGTATGGACATAATAGTTTCAAAATTATCAATTATTAACATTATATATATTTTAGAAACCTATGAAGTCTCAATTTTTCTGATCACATGCCCTAAACGATATATTGGGAAAGGGATGGGTAGACCATTAGTACTTCACAAAATTATTATCCAACTTTCCACTTACTATTAACACACTTGCCTCTTAAAACCATTCCCCTAATATTTTCATCCTATTTTATACCCTCATATAGTATTTTACCACCTTCATTATCCCTTTCCCTAACCTAAACCCTTTTTTGATAGTTTACATGACATAGTCAGCCACATTGACCTTGTATTCTTATTGACAACATAGTTTGTTTTTGTCAATTAATGATACTAGGCTGATTAGGTCAACCTTGTCAACCAAAATTTTTGGAAGGATTTAGGGTTTGATCTACCTATATAAACACATTCATTTTGACATTTTTTATAGAAGAGGATAAAAGGTAAGATATATTATGCATCTACTTATCTGCAATTCTACTTGAGGAGAAACTTAGGGTTTCATACTTTCTTTGAGGATATGGATATTGTCTTATAGAGAAGCCTTTTGGATGTATTGATAGGTTTTATAGACTATAGATGATTTATCTTGTTCATCATTAAATACCAAAAGAACCTCTTTAGAATCACCTTGGACAAGGGAGAGATTGAGGTTCGATAGGTTCATCTTCAAAGGGAAGTATTCCAAACTTTGTTCCTCCTTTGTAAGAATAGATATATATATATATATATATATATATATATATATGCATTTGTACTTCTTTTCTATGTGTTATGATTTTGTATACATTGACATGAGTATATTTCTTATATGCATGTTTATTTTTAATATTTATTACCCCTAATTTATACCACAAGCTTTGGTGAGCACTAAATTAGACTTTTTGCTTTACTTGTTATTATTATAGTGAATATGAAAACCTAGGATCTAGTTAGGGTTACTGCATAGTTTTACTTGACTAGAGGCTAAGGATTTGGAACACTCCCTAGTGAATTTATTATGGTAAGAGATCCTATGGATAGGCCTAGTAGATCCATATTGGTCATGAACCTAATTATCTATTGTATCCCCCATCAGAAGTGTAAGTAGGATTTATCTTCTTTGAGTTAGGATTGATTTATAGATCTACTACACTTCTCATTACATAAAGGTTCTATTTAGGATTTTCATCCTTTTTATAGTTTTTTCATAAGTGAAGATTTGTCCTAAATTGGATAGTCAAGCATGAGTCTTGTTTCTCCTTGCCTACTTAAGCAAAGGTTCTCCATTTTACTATACATGTTTTTTTCATATGCTTTTTATGAATAATAATTGGGTTTTTTCATATTTGGTTTATTCCTTGTGTGTATGATAAATAACTCATGGTTATGGTAATGGTGTGGTGGATAAATATTGGTTGAAGAGTGTTGTGAAATATTTCAAACCACACAAATCAAATTAGCCAGCTGATATAGATAATAAATGCTCAAAATGGTGCTTCATATTAAAAGTTGTGTTTCCTGGTTAATAAGTTTGAATAAGTGTGAATATGTATTAAAAAAATTTGGTGAACTTAATTATAATATATACCTATAATGTGTCTCAATATGAATTATAAGTTAAAATTTAACCTCTTATCTATAACTGTGTATAATGTATATCACAAATATGAAACACTTTATCCCAATTTTGTAAAAATAAGTGTAATGTGTATAGGACTCTTACCCAAGTGTATATCTAAATATTGTAACCTATATCAAATGTTTTTCTCTATGTATATTTTAAATGTGGGAGTAATGTATTTATGACATGCCCCCACTAATATCCCCACCCCCATTTTTAGGTGAGGGGAATGTAATATGTTAGTTACCTTACCTCAGAAAAGATAAGATAACTATATAATGTGTGCATGAATTATGTACCATATAATAGAAACATGTATAAGTATATATATCAATGAATATTTCAACATTTGATCACAATAATCCATTATATTCATTATATTCATTATATGGATCATGTAAATGTATATAAAGTAATATACAATACCAAAAAATAATCAGGTGCACACACAAGATAACTCAATGTCACACAACTAGGGGTCTAAGGAGACCAAAAAATGGGACATATTCAAATGTCACACATTTTAAGGAGTGGCATATTAAAATTTAAGAATAAAAAAATAAATAAACATACAATGGCATAGGTTCCAACAAGTAAGGAACATATTCAAATGTTCCACAAGCAAGATAATAACAAGAAACACAAATACACTCAAGGAAGTGAAAATATGAATAAATAAAGTATAAAAAACCACCATAAGTTTATGCATATCATACTATTCCTTACATGTATGTCTTAGAAAAAAAATTCAACTAACATAGAAGATCAAGTAGACTATGAAACATGTAAACATGCGTATAGATATGTGGAAATGTTGGTATATAATCTCAACATGATAATGGAAAGGTGATCATAAAATAATGTAACTTGTATCAATCATGATCAAAGAATCATATGCCCCCAACATAGTATGCCATGTGGGAAGAATAAATGTCATATCCATGTATTATGTATCTATTTTATGATTGTGTCACACTCAATTATGCATGAAACATATGTGTATCTAAAAAGTAAATGATATTTTATCTACTAGCATAAAGTAAATAACATATATGGCCGGGAGCTAGTAAACATGTGAAAGCTATATATTTTTGTATTTTTGATTTATTTGAATGTTTTTGTATTTTATTAAATACTTTTTACTTTTTCATTTAACTTTACTATGGAAAAATGTTCAAATAATGATCATTTATAAGTGATGCTCTTACGAATCTCCAAATTTAGAATATGATACATCAAACTGGTGATACTTTAGGTGTCATATATGGAATCATAGAATATATGGTAATATATGTATTTATCATAGGCATATATGGTTTTGAAGAGGTAATAGAATTAGTGGTCCATGAAACCTTTTGTTTAGTGCTCTATGGTTTCCTTAGTTTAACTAAAATTGCAATGTTTTATTTTTTCTTAATAATTGGGTAAACCATGTAGATTTAGATGAAGATTTTGTGTAATCCAATGTGTACCTAGAGTGCAATGGTATCTCAATTATGATATGCATAGGAAAGGGGATTTACTTGTACTTACCCTTTCATGGATGATTAACCTTATCAATTATTATAATTAGTAGTGTGGGTATAAATTTTTCTTGTTTAAGTGGATGTTTATATGGAATCCATAAATTGTGACTACCCTATTCTTATGATTGTATTTAATAGACCCATGCAATGCAAAAATTAATATATAGAGTATATGTATCCAATTTGGTCCAAATAAAATAAATAATACTCTTTTATCTGGTAATACAAAAAATTTAGTAATCACATGTATTGGACCAACTTATAAAGTTAAATCAATATCATCAATAATGTGTTTTGATGTCCCATTGAATGTCTTGACCATTTTGGTCGAAGGGTATAAATGACAATGTATATCCCCAATGTGTAAGTAATGTCATGGTACATACATTATCACTATCACCATTATCAATCATAACACTATGTATCAGATTATGATCAATGTGTGCTTAAATAAATAATGAATGAATATCTGATTCATCATCCATAATTTCACTATCACCAAATGTAATAGAAGGTATTTAAACCAAAGGAGGAATTTTGAGTATGCAAGTGAAAATAATCATTTATAGTGGGTTCCCATAATGTTATAGAGGAGAATGTGCATTAAATGCCATTTGCACTTTTAGATCCTTATTAGAATGATCTTTCATTAGATTATTAAATATCATTTCATTTTGATGATCACCAGGTCAAGAACTTGAATATTTTGGAGGATCATCAAAGGTATGCTTATGGTTATCAATAATATATTGTATCTTCTATTTATAGGTATAATTTTTTTATAGAACACTTAGGGCCTTGGTCATAGTAATAATATGCATTAACATCATATCCTTTTGGAAGAGGATGACTCGTAGTAATCTCTATAGGAGGAGGGAGAGATATGAGATGACACTCCACAAGATTTATAAATAATTAATATGGAGACTCATCTAACATGTAAATTATCTCTTATGTGTATTGGATAAAATGATCTAATTAGGTTTTTGTGATACTACATTAAACATTGTGGTTACTTCTTTTGTAGGTTTTTTAGGTTTTACATTATAACTTGGTTTGATATGAAACCTAATAGTAGATGTATTTGATGTGTTTAATATATAATTAAGCTTTTTAAATTAAATAAGTCTCATTTCATGATCTCAAAAAATATGGCATAAGTCATAAAATGATTAAAACTTGTTGAAGATAATGGACTCATGTAAAAATGGTCATATTTCTAATAATGTTGATATAAAAATGTGTTATAAACTATTATAGTATAGGTTTGAATGATTTCATTGATTGGATTGGTAATTCATAGAACCATATCAAATAGTAGTATTTTATGATCATCGGAAAAATTTTGGTCATAATTTTATCATTGGAGGCATAATCAATACGTGTCACATATAAATAACAAAGATATTGTTTAGGATCAAAATTGACATCATAGAATATTAACTTGGATGAAACAAAATCAATTGGAAAATGGTGAAAAGGTATATTAGGTGTTAAGAGTGTAATACATATATTAAATATAATGATTTGATTTCAAATCCTTTTATATAATTCTAGTAACCTTAACTTCTAAAGCTTAAATAACTTGAAGAAGATTTTTTACAATAGATCCTTTAGGATTTAGACTTGATATTTAAGAATCCATAAAAGGGAATGAAAATAATACATTTTATGATGTGGGAATTGAAACCATTAATTAAGTTAAAGTTTTAATTCTTCTCATGTAAGATGTGGCAATAGTTTTTAGTCCTTTAGGGAACAATGGTTTGAAAACATATCATATACCCCACTAGATGTAGTAGGCAATGTTGTGCTCAAATGAAAGGATAATTAATTATTTCCTTTTGAATTTTTATTTTAAAATATGTTATTAAGGATATTTTTTAGATATTTAAGATTTTCACAAATGTTCTCTTGAAATAATGCAAGATAATTAATGTGTTCTTGATCTATTTGCTCATGCTTATTTTCCCCTTGTGTTTCATTATACTCATGATACAATTCATATTCTATAATATTTTTTTCATTATTTTCATCATTATCATTATTGGAACTCTAATTATTATAATAATTTGACATGGTATTATCTTGAGATCTTTTAGGCATCCCAAGAGGTATCTCAAGATGTTCAATAAGAATACCACCAAATCTAGGACTACACATAGGTTACATGCAAATGATATAAAAAATGTGAATAAATATAAAAATCATAGATACTAGAAGGATAAAAACCATATAAATGTTGGGTTTTTCATTAGAAGACTTAGATATGATGTTTACGAAATGTTTAACCATTTTTTAAGTTTAGATGATGGTTAAAGTGTAAAATAGACTATATACTAGGATATATAAAATTATTATAAAGTGATAAAGGTGCAATGTAAAAAATTATTTAAATTGTGTTATTTTCATATATTTTAGGTATAATACATCATGTTTGGTCAATAATAATACTTTTCTAGGTTTCATTTGTCATTTCTAGATTATTTGGTGTTGTTTTTAGGTTTACTCCCAAAACTAGAAATTTAAAATTTTGAATTTACTAATAATAATATCGAATGTTGTGGCATGTTATGAAAGTATTGGTACTATTTTAAGGTTTACTTAAGGTATATTCAGATTTTTTGAGTGTCTATCAATATTTTGTTTAGTCTAAATGTATTCTAACACCAATCTAGATGCATCTAATGTAGCAAATTGACCAAATTAAGCATGTTGGAGTGAGTTTAAATTTGGTTAGAGATATTTATCTCATGAAAAAATAAGGAAATAATATTATATATATATAGATATATATATATAAATTTATAAAATTTTAACCGTCAAAGGAGGAGCCAATAAAATTAACAAAGGATAAAGTTTGAAGTTATAGGTTTTTGGAGAGGTTATTATTGTTGGTTGGAGTAGTCTGTATAAATTTGTATTAGTTTATAAATATATAATAAAATAAATGAGTTTAAAATTGAATTTTATGATTTGGATTCACCTATATCACACATGAATGTGTGTTTGAAAATTTTTAATCATACTCAATTTTATGATGTTGTTTATGAAGTTACAAGACTATAAAAACATAGAACAAGGCTTATATAATTAATAAAAGTGTTTTAATCCATTTATAAGGTTTTTTAGATGGATATAAGTGATATAAACTATAGGATAATGGTGGGGAAAACCACCTCTAGGTGATATATTTGGAAAATAACCTCTAAATTTTGAATTATCCATTTTCACATTATCTTGTAGTCATATAAAATATAAAAATTGGTAACTTGATCATGGATAATAAGACCTAACCCATAGGTCCCACTTGATTTCTCTCATAACCCTCATAGGCTTGTTTTCATTGATTATAAATCATCTATAGAATTTTAGACTTGATCCTAGCTGAGCTAGACTCCTCTTTCCATGACTAATCCATCCCCCTTGGTCATGTTTGTTTAGGACAGTAGCACCAAACTTATACTATAGTGCCAATGCCACTCTTATCCACTTTAAAAACTATTTTCCAAGTCCATTTTTGGCTCCAATGTTTAATTTATTCTAATTTCCTATCCTTCTCCTTATTGGCCTAATGCGAGAACTAATCCATGACCAATAGGTCCTTATAAAAACCCATTCAAAGATCATTTGGAAAGGGTTAGTAATTATCACTAAGAAAGAAATAATATAAGAAAGATCACTCAATAAATATTCCCTATTCTCTACATATATCTAGCCAATGTAATTACAAGCCTTACAATTCCTACACCATTCCATAGCCATCTCAAATACATCTAGTTTAGCATTCCACATCTTCATACACTCAATTTCACAAAGCACATGAAGTGGGAGAACTACATATGGCTTGATCCCTCTTTGAAGTATTGGTATGTATGTAGTGTACGCACACAAGGGGTGTGGATCCACATCTTGTAAATCTTACACACACTAACCCCCTCTTATTCAAAATTGATCAAAGAAAAATGGAAGATAGTGTTTTAAGAAAGAATCTACTCCACAGGGAGCTCTACACACTTCCAACTACTAAAGCTTCATAGACAAGGTCACACAGACATGCCAAATAAAACCCAAAAAGATCAGATCCTCAAGACAATAGTGACAGAGGTAGACTATAGTATTGATGCCACTCCTATCTAGTTCTAATACTCATATCCAATTAGAAAACAAAGTTTAGATCTTAGTTCGTGATAGTGTCCTAATCCTACATAGTCAATATCAACTTCTATCCTAGTTAGATCAACATAGTTTTAAGTTAAGTCATATTTCTCTTTACTTATCTACTATTATTAGAAAGTATAAATAGTAATCAAAATTAAAAAATTATTAAGTTAATTATGGAATAATTATTTATTAATTTTATAACTCATACCCTTTAAATGAATCAGGAATAATACACCAATATTACCAAAAATTTAAATCATTTGGTGAACCTAACTTACTTTGTTTGCACATAAAACCCCTACAAACTCTAGGGTAAATTTCCTCCTAATTTTTCCTATTTTTTTCTAATTTTTTTCCTAGATATTAAAATCATAAATTAGAATAAAAATTTAAAATTTTAGAGTAATTTTAAAATAATTTTATTTTAAACTCATAAATTCACTTGAAATTCCAAAATTTTGTATTAAATTGTTCAAATAATTATCTTTGAAAACCCTAGTGGTATTTACTAGTTCCCATTACTTTGTTAGATTTCACCTTACATTCTAAAATCAGGTTTGCAAAATGGATCCCAATTATCTGCAAATTTTTCTAACATTTCATAGAACAAATAAGGAGACCATCATTGGTCCTATCATGTACATGAATGATGAAGTTTATCATACATCAGTACAAAGCTTCGTTCTTTGTATTCATGCTTATTTTTCATAATATGGGATGATTTTAAGAAATTCATTGTTAAACTTAGGAAGATACCTCTCCTTCAAAGTAAAGTTTACTTATATTATATATAAGATTATATCTCTTGTTATCTATCTCTCATATGGAAAAAAAATCAAGTTTCTCATGCTAAACTCATTAGAAATGTCATAGCACATGCCAAATTTTCTTATGAATTCATGCACAAATTCATGATTTATATCTCTTGATTACTATATATTATATGAATTTATTTTTACAAACATATTATTTTATAACTCATTAATTTAATTACATTCATTTCATTCCACATACATGGTTTCTACATAGATAAATATAATGCATTGGCTACTTTTGAGTATTTCTCTATTACTACTAGACACAAGAATACACTAGGGGGTCTATATATCCCTCCTTCCTTCAAACTTGGTCCATCTAGATCTTATCCCACACCTAATACTATCTATATGCATATAGTATATCATGCGGTACACGTTATCACCCGAGTTTATGAAGATAGGTAGGTTGATTACACCCATGGCTATAGATTTATAACTTAGGATAGCACCCCTTCTGATATAGTTTTAGTTATAAATCTCCTTCAATGATCATATGTCTACAAATATGTATTATATTTAACTGTTAATAATACTAGAATTCTTATTTCCATCAAACCAACATATGTTGCCTCTATTCTTAACACAATGCCATGGACTAAAGAGCATATTTCCTTTTTAAAAGAGGATTTACCCCTATGGCACATGATTAAACAACATCTGCCTCTATATATTCAATTAATAATTAATGATGTGGGGGTAAACAAGATGTTAGTTGATAATGGCTCAAGGCTCTCAATTTGCAACATTACTTTTCTTAAACGTCTCAATATACATCTTAATGATCTAGACCATTCTGATATGAACATCCAAGGTTTTGACAACATTGCATGAAAAATCATGGGCCAAATAACACTCAAACTTACTTTGGGATCTAAGACATTGTCAAATACTTTCCAAGTCATGCCAAATGACCTCAATTATAATCTATTACTTGGGAGGCCTTGGATTCATGATATGCATGCACTCCCTTCTACACTTCATGCATGTATAAAATTTAGTCACAAAGGCTACATCTACACATGTCCAATAGACAATGAACCTTTTAAATAATTCTAAGTTGTCTAATATCCATAGAATTATATTTTGCATTTTAATCTATGTAATATACCTATGCAACCCAATACTTACAATGCACCCTTGGACCATAAAACACATCAACCAATTCCAAGTTATGACATAACATCAACACCAAATCACTAGTTTACTTCCCCTTTTGAACTAAAATGTCATAATAAAATTGGATATCATGGAAAAAGTCTAAGAAAGCATGAACAAAGAATTGCCAATCCTATTGGGGCATCAACACAACATGGAAGGCAAGGACTAGGTTACTAGCTTACCCTTCTTCATGATAAACCTTCGTTTAAAATTTCAAAGAATATAAAGATTTATACACACATCACATCTATAAACCACACCATTAATAATACTTTGACATTGTCATTGATTTACCCTAATCTTATTGATGACATTGTATCACCAGATATGTAAATATTAGATGAATTATTTAACGATGAATCCCTCTTATTATTTCTCAAAACATATGAAGACCTCCCATCTTGATATCATAAAAATAGATTCCACATCACAAAAATTCCCACACATACTTTGGAGAATGTCTAAAATCTCCACAAGACATACCAATTGATTTAGATGATACTATTCCTACCACTCCCTACCCACTTAATCATTCCACATTACTTAATTAAGAAATAGTTAATTTTAATTTTGGAACTAACCAAGATCCTTGAATTATTTTATTAGCCACTAATCTATGAAAGGAATAAGATATAAACTTTCATAAAACCTTAATAGATTTTCTAGAACTCTTTGCTTGGTCTTACTTAGATATGCTAGGAATTGATACATCCATAGTAGTTCATTGGATTCCTTTATACACAAATGCTAAACTAGTTAAACTAAACATTTGTAAAATGAATATAAAACCTATAATATGCTAGTTTCATCAAACCAATAACACACACTGAATGGGTTTCTAATATAGTCCCTATGGTTAAACTGAATAGACAAATTTGGTGTTGTTCAAATTTTGGAGATTTAAATAAAACATGCCTAAAATATGATTTTGCTTTACCTAAAATTGACATGATCATCAATTCCATAGCCGGATATGAAATTTTATCATTTATGGATGGCTTCAAATCAAAATTATTGAATAAGATCAAGAGAAAAAATCATTTGCAATACCTTAGGGTACATTTTTTACATTGTCATGCCTTTTATATTAAAAATGAAAGAGTTACATACCAGTGTACCATGACACATATATTTCATGATTTGATTCACCATACCATTCAGGATTATGTCAATGCTATCTTAGCTAAATACAAGTAATGACAACACCATACTATTAATTTGTGAAAGATATTTCAAAGACAAATAATATAATGTCTGATTAAACCCCAAAAATAGTGTGTTTAGAGTTACATCAATCAAAATATTAGGTTTATTTATCTTTTAGCATGGTATAGAGGTTTAACCTAAAAAATTAAAATCAATCGTCGACATGCCACCTCCTATGAACTTAAAACAACTTTGATCCCTATAAGGTAAGATATAAGCAATCCACCATTTTGTAACTCAGCTTGCTGATAAAACCTAGTCATTCACTCAATTACTAAATAAAGAAACAAAATTTATCTTAGATCAATCCCATCAAGAAAGATTTGATACAATCAAATAATATCTTCTTAAAACACCTATCTTAGTACCACCTATCCTCGATAGGCCTTTCCTATTATATATCTCAGTAACAGACCATGTATTAGGATCACTTTTAGCAAAACATGACTAAATAAATAAATGAATATTTTATTACATTAGTCAAACATTAATTTATTGTGAAAAAAATTACTCCATAATATAAAAACTATGTTTATCACTAGTTTTTACCACACAAAATCTTTGCCATTACATAGTAAATAATAAAACTCAAGTTATCACAAAAGTAGATCCCTTGAAGTTTCACATGGAGAAACCTCATCTCTCCAGTCACATCACAAAATGGGCCATGTTATTAATATGATTTGACATAAAAATAATTCTCTAAAAATCAATAAAGGGCTAAATCATTGTAGACCATTTGATAGTTGTACCAATCCTAGACACTAATCCTATTAGTGATACATTTTGAGAAGATTCCACTACCCATTCTACTGATTTTGATACTTGCACCATGTTCTTAAATAGTTCTTAATGTGCATCTATTATAGGTGCAAGAATTATCTTTTTTGACTCTTTGGGTCACATAGTTCCTATTGTATATCAATTAAGTTTCTCCTACACCAACAACATTGTAGAATATGAAGCACTTATTTTAGGTCTATTTGCCACCCAATCTCTAAAAATTAGATCTATTCAAGTATTTAATAATTATCAAATTGTGTTAAAGAAATTAAATGATGTTTATTAGACAAAATACAAACATCTTATCCTATATCAAAACATGGTACAATGTTTATCATCATAGTTTGACTAATTTTCTATAGCAAGTATACCAAGAAAAGACAACTGACATGTAGATGCAATGGCAAGTACTAAAACTTTGATTAATATTGAAATTAACTATGATAAATATATTTTCACAATCAAATGAATATAATAACCATCAATATCCAACATAGATTTGATCATGCTATCCATCCTAGCCACTACATAGTTTTATAACTCGAGAATGGTTATCTAAACATATCTATTACACTAGACACTTTTTATTGAAATGAAAAATGTAAATTACATAAACAAGAAATATGTTATGTAATAATTGGTGGAGAAATTTTTAAATGATCCTTTTATGTACAATTACTTTGATGTTTAACTTTAGTAGAAGCCAAAATAGCTTTTACACAAATACACGACAGTGAGTGTGGTGGTCACTCTAGTGGAAAAGCCATGTCACATAAATTTACTTGATAGGGGTGATACTATCCCAACATATAATATTAATGTTTAAAATATGTAAAATTATGTGATAAATTTCAATGACATAGTAACTTACAACGTGCACCATCACAATAATTACAATCTATCATTTATCCATGTCCATTCATGTTATGGGGATTTGATATTATTGGAAAAATCAACCCCAAATCTACCAATAGACAAAAATTCATAATCATAGCCATAAAATACTTTACCATATGGGTATAATACATTCCACTTAAATCTACTACAGGTGAGGACATTTGTAGATTTCTCATGACTCATATTATTTCATGCTTCAGCTTGCCTACAACCATTAGTTTTGATAATGGGACATCATTAAAAAATAAAAATATCAAGAAATATTTCATAAATTATAAAATTAAACACACATTATCAACTCCATATTACCCATAAATAAACGGTCAAGCAAAGGCTACCAATAAAACTATCAACAATATTTGAGTAAAATAGTGACCAAATTTGGAGATTATTGTCATAATCATCTAATTTTTGAATTATGGGCCTATCACACAAGTATTTGCATGCCCATAGGAGACACTCATTATTACATTGTTTATGGCACAAAATCAATTTTACCATTGGAATTATAAATCCCATATCTTTATGTCTCTCTAAAAGACATTCTCACTGATGACCAATATTGCAAAAAACATATACACTAGCTCAAAAAACTAGACCATGCACACATTCAAGTAGTAAAACATCTCAGAATCTATCAACAATGTATAAAATGATCCTAAAACAAATGATTTCACACTAGATAATTTTAATTTGATGATCTTGTTCTCAATGAAAACCTTCATAATATCAATGACAAAGAAGAAATCAAAGGAAAATTCAAACCAAATTGGTTAAGTCCATACATTATTATAGAAAATAATATCCCTAAAGTGTATCATCTAGTCTCAATTAAAGTAAATAAATTTAAAACTATAATGAATATCATGCATCTACACAAATTTAATATCTGGCATCACATCTCACATATTCTATTATACATTAGTTTTCAAAATCACTTGTACATAGTTTCACATGCTTTATTGTACATAGATAAAATATTTTAAAATTAAAAAAAAAGTAACATATTAAAAATACAAAAAAATTAAAATATATCAAAATACCAAAAATATTTCCATTTGTATGCATTATCTATGCTTTACATTTCTATTATCATGCTAGGCTTACATTTTGCTTTTCTTTCCTATTGTTTGTTGATTTATCTACATTACCATGCTTCATTTGAACTTATTTGAGTGTGCGTAGTGACATCAAAATCCTTTATTACTTCACTCTACCCATTAACAGGGCATCCTACTACATTTGAGACATACATAGATATACATACCCATTGGGGGCATCTTCTACATGACTACACCATCTAAGTTATGGAATTCCTACACCACACACTCTAGTTATCATGTTGATGTACATTATTCACTAAACTACATAGATTACCCTATTGACACTCACTAGTATATATCACTTTTTTATTTCTTAGAATATACCTAGTTTTGTACTACACATGACTTTCATACATTCACTTCTTGATTTGATTAAGTTATATGCATATGTACTTCTAGTTTCTTACATGCTTTATTTTTTATTAGCATTATCTTGATGTGATTGAATTTATTAGTTCCTCTTTATCTCTTGTATATGCCTTAGAACATTTAAGAATTTCCTTTAGCTATACTCTTCTATGTGATTGTGGCTTGCATGCCATCTTTTCTTATTTCAACTATATGTGTATGTGGTAGTTGAACATGCCTTGTATGCTTGCTTTCCAATTTGAGTGACATGTGCCCATGTCCCTTGTTTGATTGGCCCCTTGTTAACTATTAAATGCTTCTTTCTTTGCAAGCTTATTTCTTATTTGCTTCTCTATTGTTTGTAATGCCATGATCTATATCATGCATTATTCATGCTTTCTTGGATGCCATGATGGACATCATGCTCCATCCCTCCAGATAAAAACTAACAACTAACTAGAATTTCAATTCTAGTTCAATATATTGAACATGATATTACATTATTATATCTATTTAGGCATACCCCTATTGATCTGACAATATCTCAATACAACCTATGCTATATCTTAAAATATCTTGTCGATTATCATTACTATATCATAAATATTTTTAGCATAACACACTTACAAGGATCTTTCTTCTAAGGGAGATCATTATAGGGTATTAATTCCTACCCTCAAAATAGGGGATAATAAATAAGGGTTTTTTCATAGAGATTAGAGCTCCTAATGATCAAAAAAGTAGTTTTCATAACACCTAGAATAACAACCAAATATGAAACTAGATAGCTTAGACTAGGCAGACAGTCAAGAATCTAGAAAAGTTACCAAATTTGTCCATGGAAAACAATTCCCAACTTGGACAACAACATCAATGCCACTAGTGTCTAATTTTGATGCTCATATCCAAACAACAAAAAAACTAAATTTTTTAGACATAGATAGAAAGGTAACTTTAGTTAAAGTTTTGTCAACTACAATTAGACTAGATTCAACAATTTCATTAAAAAATTTCTTAAATAATATATATATAGGGGCCATAATGCATGGCATGATGGATCTTAATTCTAGTTTCAAATAGGGAAGTTTTTACAACTTATAGATTAGAATCCATGTTTCAGACACTAGTGATTGGGGGCAATGTGCACAACACCTTTTTTTCTTTCTAAGTTCAACATTACCCAGAAATTCTCAATAGTTTCATGCCTTACTCCATATACAAGTTGTTGGCATCACTTTAGAATGGATTTCATAGAAGCCTAACTTCCCAAGTTCTTGAGTTCCTGAGTGACTTTAATATAAGCTTAGTGCACCAGTTTTAGAATGGCTTTCATACGAGCCTAATCTCCATCTTTTGAAATGGCTAAGAGTGGCTTAGTTTCCAACATACATTCAAATATCCATGCCAACATTGTTAGATCATAGTACATTCATGGGCTTTAGGAGCCATCTCATATGACACACAATCCATACTATTATGTGTTTATAGCTTCACTTCATGTGGTAATGATGGATATAAAGGACTAGCTATAATTTGTATTCTTGATCCACATATTTAGAGGGATTAGAAACATATTCCAAATATTGATCAACACATGTAGGATCACCTATATTTAATTAGTGGGTTATGATGGAGCCAAAGGGCCAACCTTTACATTCTTGAGCCACTTTTGGGGAATTGAGCACTCATCTCTATTTATGATATTACTCTTGATTCAACATCATTTAGTACATACCCACCACATCTAACATTACTTAGTAGCACAATAAGTTTTGTATTGATTCATGTACCCAATGAGGTGTATTCATTCCTTTCTCTTCCTCTCTCTCTTACCTAGCTTCATACATTCTTATTTTAGATGTAGCATATCTAGTAAGAACTAATTTACTCTTTGTTTACACTTTTAGATTTACACTTCATAGCGTGCTCTCTGTATGCAGACTCAACATCACACAACTTCATGAGATTTTCCCTTATGGATAAGTTTAGGTACACTTTCAATTTTTCCTTTGCCCTAGTATTTATCTTTGTTTTATCAGTAGAATAAAGGGGGGAAGCAAATATAGTCATATAAAATGTAGAATTTAGTAACTTGAGCATGAATAATAAGACCCAACCCATAGGTCCATTTTGATTGCTCTCATGACCCTCACAAGCTTATTTTCACTAATTCCCAGTCATTTGTAGCTTTCCAAACATTATCCCAACTAATCCAAATTTCTCTAACCATGAAAAATCCATCCCCCTAGGTTTCATCTACATAGGATAGTAGTGCCACACTTAGACTATAATACCAATGCCACTCTTGTTCACTTTCAACATTCTTTTCCAATTCTATTTTGATCTCTAATGGTAAATTTATTTTGGTTCCCCATCCTTCTCTATATTGGTATAACATGATAAAATTCAATCCATGAACAATAGATCCCTATAAAACCCCATTCAAAAATCATTTGTGAATGGTTGGTAATTATCACTAAGCAAGCAAGAATACAAACAAGACCACTCAAGAAATCTTCCCTATTCTCTACATACAACCAACCAATATAATTACAAGTTTATTCTAATCCCTACACAAATACCTAGCCATCTAAAGTACATATAATATAGAATTTTTACTTTTCATACACTCAATTTCACAAATCACATCATGTGTCATAGTTACATATGGCTTAATCCTTCTTCAAAATATTGGTATGTAGGTACATGCCCACACAAGTGGTGTGGATCCACATCTATTGTATCTTACACATACTAACCCCACATCTTATTAGAAATTGATCAAAACATAATGAAATATAGGGTTTTAATAAATAATATTCTCCACAAGGATCTCTATAAACTTCTAGCTACTGAAACTTTACAAATAGGGTCATACAAACCTATTGAACAAAACCCAAAAAGCTTAGATCCTTAAGAGAATAATGGTAGAGGTGGATTATAGTGTCAATTCCAATCCTATATATTTATTATGCTCCTATATAATCATAAAATTAAGTTTAGATATTAGTTTTTGATAGTGTCCTAGTCCTACATAGTTAATATCAGCTTTTGTCCCAGTCAGATCAACATAGTTTTAAGCTAAGACATATTTCTCTTTACTCATCTGCTATTTTTAGAAATTATAAATAGTAATCAAAATGAACAAATAGGTAAGTTAATTATGGAATAATTATTGAATAATTTTACCACTTATAAACTTTAACTAAGTTAAGAATAACACACCAATATTCCAAAAAAAGTAAAATCAGATCTTAACCTTTGTACATGCATGTTAGGGTTTGGAATACAAAAATCACCATAACTTGAGTTTTAAACTTTAAAAATAAATGAAATTTTGAAAAACGCTGTAAGATAATTTTTAAAATTTTTAAATGTGGATTTAGATTATTTTCACCTATTTAAAGAAAGTTATATCAATTTTATAGTTTGTAGGCCTAGTTTCTATGCCTAAAAAACCTTATTTTATATATCTTAGATTTAGAAGATGGGATAAAGGTATAAATGGATATGATTTTTGATATGGTTTTTATTCAAACCAAGTCATTAACAAGGTAGAATATAATATTTTTGGGTATTTATGGAGATAAAATCCACTCTAGGACATTAGTTGTTGGTATGGGTTAAATAACTAGGTGGTAGAATAGTTGATTCGAGTATGTAAGTTATTAACATGGTGTGTGGGTGAGTGAAACTAAAATTAAATATAAACCCACTTGATTTGGATAGATATAAACCTAAGATAAAATGGATATATCTTGAAAATAAAATCCAAAAGCGGAAGGTAGAGTATAAAAGAAGGCTCTATGATCACAAAAGGGATTTCTTCTAAGCTAGTCTCATTCATGTATAAGTGTCTCAAAAATAATGTTTGAAGTTAGTAACTATATCTCACATTAATATAAACATAACAAAGGAGTCTATTGGTAAATGATATAATAGACTCTAATATCTCAACTAAATTTTTCCCCTATTTAGAATAGATATAACATAGCATTATGATAGAAGATTATAACTTAGATTAGAGAGGTATATAAGGAAGTTATTGCTCACTCTTATAAATTTATATTATAAAAGACACTGCTAAATATGTAAATAAAATAGACCATTAGCCTTATTACATAAAATTAACAATATTTAACAATCATCAAATAGCTATTTCACATCTTATATCAACATATATTACTAATAACAATAAGGAATTATAAGTAGCATTTGTATACTTTGAATTACTATATCAACCAAAAGGAAAAGAAACATAGTTAATAACACATAATTAGAATAAAAAATCATTAAAACCCTTTCCTAACAATAAAATATCACTTCTTGTCTTGATAAAATAATATCTTTCCCTATGGAATGGGAGAATTACAAGTATAAATAGATTTGGGGAGGTGTCACCTCATCTTCCAAATTCATACTAAGTATAAAAATTAAATTCTATTAATTAGAACTAAAGTTCTACTTGGATTTTAACTTTGTATATACAATTAAAGAAGTCCAAAAATGCATCTTTAAAGTAAGACATGTACCTAAAAAACCATGTAATGTGTGAGTATTGTAAGACTCTATAGTTAACTCATACGTGCATTTTTAAAGTAGAAATAAAATTTAATTACATTAATCAATTTAAATTAAAAATAAATATATTATTAGATAAAAAAGACTAAGGTTTACTCCTTTCTAGTGCCTGCATGGTTGGTGGAGTAGCACTTGAAGTAGTTGGTGGAATTAAAGGAACAATATGAGTTGAACTAGAAGATGGAGCTAAACTAGAAGTTCCAAACATGGGATGTTTCTTCACTTTTGAATCAAAATAATTATTTTATCTAATTTCATATTTAAATCTGATTGCATCCATGTTTATAGGAGATGTCATGTGCACCCTAATTAATATTGTATCTAGGTATATACACTCGACCTTCATATATATGAATTTGACTTGAAAATCTCCACTTCATTTAAATTTTTTATAACAAAACCAAGCTCCTACTTGATTTCATCCAAAGTTCACCCATAGAGGCTTTGTTTAAAATTAGTAGATGTTTTTTGGAGTATCTTTTCAAAACTATCCCTATCCATTAACATCCCTTAAGTGTGTCTAGCTTGAAACTACCTTAATTCTTCCAAAATTTGTAAAAAAAACATGTTTTTTATTCTCAAATAAATTTAGGATCAAGGATTACACACTTGACACCCAATATCGATCTTCTTATGTTTTGATAACCACCAAATTAAGAGCATTGGATGCCTCAAGTGGTATAATTACATCTAGATGGCTGAAGGTCTTATTTTATGGATTGTATATAACATGATGAAATTTATTTTATTTTAATACTTTTTAAAATAATTAAATAATTTATATATCTCAACCAAATGGGGAGACAATTCTATTTTCATTGAATTAATTATTTCCAAAATATTGTACAGCTCGAGGGATGAATTCTAGACATCATCCTTAATCTCTCGAGAAACATGGATGATTTTTTACTATTCCCACACTTTATTAAATTATTGTTGTATCTCTTATATATCTTGATCAATGCCTTTATGGATTTATAGAAAATTTTCTATGTGGGTTCAAAAATAAGCTACAAAATCCTTATTATAAAGAGACTCTGTAGTTCTCTGATTATATATCTAGGATAGGGATTAAAAATCCTACCTCTCTTGAAGGGTCATCCCCATACCAGATTCACCTTGTAATTTTATATTTCCAACCCTTTATACAATACTTATTGACTTATCAAAAGTATAAATTATAGTGGATAACTTTGTGATCACCAAATTGGGCTTCTAAGCAACTTGGAAATTTAGGTCTATGACTCAATATGAAATTACCAATTGTTTAGGTTCAATAGACTAGGTGTCTTGTGTAATATATTTTGATAAAACAACTTCTAAATATTGGATCATTGGCTCTACATGGAATGGGTCTTCTAAGGATGGATAAATTATTATTTTCCATTTCACATTACCAAAATGAAGCATGGGATGTATAATATATGTGGTAATCCTACCATCTCTTGTGGATGATACAATTGAAGTAACCTAAGTGATAGTAGAAGGTGGTATTCATAGACTTAATTGAGTATAAGGGATAGACAATTGTGCACTGGTAAGTGATCCCACATTTTTCTTTAAATGAACTCTCTTGGCTCTAGGAGACCTTAACATAATTTGAGAATGAGTATAAGTACGACTCACGATAGTTGGATCAACAAGAGTAGCTATAAGAATAGGATAAATAATAAGAGAAATATAAATAGTAGAGACAATAAGAATTAAGAAAATAATAGGATATGAAGAAGGTAATGTAGTAATGGCATTAACTAATTGTTTAGTCTCCATTGGTGCCTTTCCTTTGACTCCTTGGAATATTAAGTCCTTATCCCTCTCTATTTAGTCTTCTTCATCCTTTAGGTTTTTGACAATATAATTTTGTCCATATTTTAATACTACCTCTACATGAACTAGGGTCACTCTTTGGTTTATATTTTTTTATTCAGATAATGTCTTAGTATATGAACTTATAGGAACCTTCAAGGCTTTGGGTTTCCTCTTTTAATAAAGAATTAAAATCTCAATCAATGGAGTAGCCTACTATCTAGTAGAAGATGAAACTTCACATTTGACGTAAAAAGAACCAAACTCATGGTAGGGTGTCTTAAATCTTTAGGATCAGAAGAATCAATGATAATTAGATCCCCTTATTCTACCAAAGAAATTTTAATATTAAGGGATTATTCTACACCTTAATCTTGCTTTAAAATCATCATCACGTTTGGTGGGGGTACTCAATATGGCTCCCCTTTTAGTTGAACCAATGAGGAAGGCCCTGAGGACTAATAATATATTGAATCTCATCCATCTAGAGGTATAAGTCTAGTGTGTGCCTCTTGATATGTGAGGGAGTGATCCTATTGTATCTCCTTTAAGATATCCTCTCTTATTCCAACCATCAATACCCTATACATGACCTCAACATCATCATTTGAATTTAATAAAATAAAATCATGCTCATATGGCTCATGTTGGTAAGGGTTGCCTAGGATTGTGATATGATTTTGAATGTGGCCATGGGGATCTTAATCCATTTATTTTATGGATGCTAATGAATATAATTCCATAATTTTTCCAACCTCACAAAAGTACTTCCTTTTTGTTTAACATATTCAACCTATCATTAGAGAAGATACATGATAAAGGCTTTTGTGTTTCCTCTTCATGCCCTCATCAATGATCCACTAGAGATGTTATGTTATTTCTTATTTAGCCAACTTGTCTTGGGTAGAAATAAAGGTAAAACCTTGGATCCTAAAACTATGTAGGAGTCCCCCCTTGGCCATAATGTTTAATTTATTTTATCATATACTCAAGCCAAGGGTTCCTCATGGATTGTCTTCCATACTAGACAGTAGACATTCTCAATAAGATGGAGAATATTCATCATATATGAGTAGATATACATAAAAAATAGAAGTCACATACCTTATTTTTAATATAGTCTAGGTCTATGTTTTAGAGTATCCATTATGAACATAAATAGTAACCATAACCACATCTAATATGTAAGACATCATGAGGAAATGAATACCAACTAGTCTCTAATCTTTATGGAACATTTTATCCTATATCTTAGCACTTATAATCTCTCCTAGGTAGAATATTAACTTTGAGTTCATCAATAAATCAAGCAATGTCACCAATTATAGTCAAAGGTAGTGGTTATTAGTGTACTCATAAAATATCCAATAGGGCCATCCTAATATGAAATCCCATCCTAAATTTGGTAATTAGCATGAGAGTTATCAACTTGAGGGTTACCTTCTTCCATAGGATGATCCATTTCATTAGATCACTCTCGACAGTTCTAGTCCTCTTACATAACATAATTGTATGTCCATAATACATGTCATTGGAAATGGGAAGATATAGATATCTCTAGAATACATCCCACAAAAGACAAGCCATAACTATTTTATGGTTGACATGGTGTAGGAAGTCATCAGATACTTTTCTTCTTGAAGTAGGTCAACACATGGTATCACATTAGAATTGTATATGAAAAATGTAATTGTTTGTGATTTAAAGGTATAAAATCTAATACAAGCAATGTTTTATCAGTTTTTAAACTCTCCTTATAAGAAGGGGAATCAACATCCTCCACCACATACCATAGAGATGTATAATTGGCATATTATAATTAAATATTTCCACATCGAATATTGTGTCCATGTACTCTATAAAATATTTGAGATAATTTAGATGATGGTGAACCTCCCTTGAAAACCTTGGATGATTAATACATTTCTTATCTAGTTTACTTATGTAAATATGGTGACAATTTAGTTGGTTGGTCACTTACTAGAAGTAGCTCACAAATAAACATAGATAACTAGGGATTTGAGTTATCTATGCAATGTAGTTTTTCTTGAGCTATATGGTAATCAATAGGCATGATATATTTTCATAATTTTATCATATAACCTGATTATGTTGACTTTAATTCTATTTTTGTATGCTATTAATGCTTAATGGCTCAAGGTTTGATCTACTCTTTTAATTAAAATTTACTAACCTACTCTGGTGGGTATGTCACATATATAATTCATATATTCACAATAATTTCATGTTTTTATCCCCAAATAAATGTCACTTTGTTTCTAGTTTTGTATAAAAATAGTTGTGCCACACATCATATTCTCAAAGGTTAGATGTCATAACTTTTATCAAAATCTATTTAGTTGAATCTTATGATGCCTCAGATGAATAAAACATAAAGACTCATGTATTTAATTCATCAAAACTTTTACCAAAATCATCATTTACCATTTTGTGTGAAATCATGAAGATAAAAGTAAAAAATAAAAAAATAGTGAACGGAAAAGCTTTTGAAGATGTGAAAATTTTGAGATGCCAAATTCATGAAAAATACAAGTTTTGATGAACAAAGGAGACAATGGTCAAAATACTTGATGAACAAAATTTCTGATGAATAAAAGATGTGGTGATCAAAATATGTGATGATAAAAGTATGTGATGATTTTTTTTTTGATGAATAAAAGTTCTCAAGGCTTGAAAGTCATGAAGTATACAATGCACAAAAGTCATGACAACCAAAAATTATGAAAGACTAAGGGTTATGAATTTCAAAATATTTAAAGACTTGTGGATTTGGCTTAGGATTTTTAGGTTTTTAACTTCTCAAAAATTTATGAAACCTATAAATATATAAAACTCCAAAAATAAATTAATATGTTAGTTTGAATAAATAACTTAGTGATAACCTAGATAATGGGGAAGATACAAATTGTATTTACATGAAATAGTATACTTAGGATGAAATATCAAAATTATAAATAATAAGTCTAAATCATTAAATCTTGTTAATTACATATACGAATGCAACTTAAAATTGTTTAAAAAAAAAATCAAAACTAGGCCTTTTAGACTGTAATGGGTCTCTATTTGAAAAATTTGAGAGTGGGGGTGTGTTGAATATAACAAATGGTGACTCACATGGGGAATAATTCTCAATTATTCAAGAACCTATAATCTTTAGTTTCATAATTATAATAAAAAATGATCATATCATAAAATAGTAATTTAACTAAAAATATGAAGGAAATATCCCAATACTTCATGCACCATACTAGCCTTGCTCATACCTTTTATCTTTCTATGATGAAGTGATTTTATTTTACCCTTGATTTGAAAATTTTATCAATGACTTGGAATAAACTATGGGTTTCATTCTAGTTTTTTTGAAGCATATTAAAATTAGGGAGGCTTGAGCATTGATTTCATACCATCTAGGTGCCATATACCTGACAAAGATACCTTTGATTCCCCTTTTCATCCTTTCCCTAAACTTACATAATGAATAATACATTGATATTAATTCATCATGTGAGTCTTTGATCACCTTTAGGTTTTATTTAGGTTTATTGATCACTCTTTAGGATGAATTAGTCCTCTTTTTTTAGAATGTATATAGAGGAAAGAGGATGGAGACCATTGTGGGATGGTGTATGTATGATAAAAATAACTCAATTTACTAGAATGTGCCTTTTGGATACGTCTATGTTAATGGTTATTACCTCAAACAAGTATTAACATGGAAAATATGTTTAATCCAAGGAAATGAGAAATATTTATAAATTTGTGTGGATTAATGAGAGAAAATTTTACATACCTGCTAGAAGTATTTAATTATGGTATAATCAGAGTTTACTTTTCATTGCAAACCTGAATTATAAAAACCTTAAACACATAGGTGTAAAACCTATAAAAAAACTAATTGTGTGTTTTATTTATGTTATTGTCATACTCATTTTCCCTTTTGGAGTTGTGTAAACTCAATCATATGATAGAATCATAGTGGACTAGATATCAACTAGGTTATATAAGAAGAATTCAATTAGATTGTCATGAGACAAAAGACATATATGCTATAAAACATGAAACTAAACTAAGGAAACTTAAATGTTTAAAGCATGATAGACTAATCTAGAAAGCATCAGGATAATCTAATGAAAGTAAGTGACAGAAAATAAGGAGATTAATAATGAAAGTAGTAAACCTAATTTACTCTTACCCCTACCATGGCATTCATTATTAGTTAAGGACATCTCCAGATGGTACAACTATGAATTATTTCTTAAAACACTACACATTGATTAGATATGTTAGTTCATTAACTTGGAGGTCCCTTAAACAAAAAAAAAATTATTAATCAAAATATATGATATCAGATAAAGTCTGACCCATAGGGGTTAAAATTGTCATGTTATCCTTTCTTTTAGTGGACTTTATTCCATTGAAGCACTAGATCAAATATTTTGAATAGTTTAACCTATGCTCTTTTATTGAATTATCTCCTAACTAAGTCATAATTCTTACTTAAATTATGCAAGGATTACATATTTAGATATTCTATAGCTATTATGTCCAGTAATTAGGATTCCATTTTCTCACTAAGTTTTATGTATTCTTGTATGAAATTATATGTTAGAAATTTGAGCATAGTTGGAAATACAAATTATCATCTATATAGTAGTAGTTAGTTTAAAGCATTGGTGGCCTAATTATATATTGTTTGATTTTCCCATAATGCATATTTTAATAGACGATGCCAGTCTCTAGGTTTATTTTTAGCTAATTTTTTATGGCATCAATCAGGGTCTAATTTATCAATTCAACCAGTCCATTTCCCTAGGGTAATAGTTGGAAGATGATTTGATAATGATTTGTGTATCAGGAGCCTATTTAGTAAAATCAACTCACTAGAATATTGGCCCATTATCATAAACTAAGGAGATAGGATTCAAAAACCTAGTTGTGATGTTTTCTTCAAGAAAATTGATTACATCATATGTTTTATAATTCCTTGTTGCCATTGCTTTAATCCACCTATTATAGTAGTCTATAGTTGTGATCACAAACTTATGGTTAGATGAATAATTTATCTTGAAGACATTGATGAAATCTAAACCCCAGTAATAAAATGGTCTTCTTTAAAATAGAGCTTATAATGGCATTAATGTGTGAACTTATGTTTCTATCAGGACTTGGCATTCATAGCATATTATAACATGATTATGTATGTCATTGAATACTATTTGACAATAGTATCCCATTTTGAGAATCTTGTGTTGTGGTGTTTCCAAATGGATGACCACTACTTATCTTTTGGTGTAGGTTTTCCACAATTTATTGAGATTAATCGTATGATATGAATCTTAGGTAGATGCCTTAATAATTAATTTGGTATATAATCCCTTTATGATAATCTAGTGAAAATCATTAATCCTCAAATATATCTATTGTCATTTATTTATCTTTAGGTGAATTAAATATGAGTAACTATTAAATTATATTAGCATACTAGTCTCCTATAGATACCTAGGTCTCAAAGAGCTCCTCAATGGTGATGCATGAGTTAGTCTCAGTCATAATAAAATGTTGCCTTGTACTCTAATAATTTAAGAAAGATTTATTTTTATGTTAAAGTCTTATAAATTTTCCATACATTTGCATTTGCACTGTCCTAAATTAATTCTATACCAAAGTAGCATTGACAATAGGATCTAACACAATAGAAATAGTTTTATTCTTTAAGATGTAATTATGAAAAAAAATTACTGCTTTAGCATGAGGAAAGATCTACTTGTCTATCATTGAGTACATGAGATATGACTATTTTAAATTAATGATCATAGATTCAATAGTATGCTCATTTTCATCCTTATTTTTGGTAAACATAGCAATGACTATGTGTTCTAAAGCTAAAAAATACAATAAGAAGTATTTATTGATGTTGGGGCTTATAAACACTGAGGCCTAATATATTGTATCCTTTATGTCTTGGATAGACTTTTGAGATTATGATTTCCACTCTAACTTGGCATATTGTTTGAGAATTTTAATAAAAGTATTGGTAATTTATAAAAAAAACCAAATATAAGCTTCCCCACAAAGTTGATTTTTCTAAAGGACTTGAACATTTTAAAAAATTCCCTAAACTCTGTTTGGATCAATGCCAATCCATTGCTTGGTGATGATATGACTTAAACATTTTTTTGATGTTATTTTTATGCACACCAATTTGTAAAAAGGTAGCCTATAAAATTTTAGGATTTCAATGAAGGTGAACTCCAATTTTGGCCACAAGTTGTAAGTATATAGTCTTAACAACTAGGTGACAAAACAGTAGGTAGGGCATGTAGGTTATTAAGAAGGATTATGAATAGAGGGATGGTATAGAAAATAAAGTTAAATATACATGATTTAGTGTATGGATGGTATCTAATCTCTAGTGGGCAAGTGTCAAAATAAAATCAAAAAGGAGGGAAAGGGTAACGCAAGAAAGAGAGACTCTATAGCTTTAGGAATCACCTCTCAAGTTGGTTTCTAAGTGGAAAAATTCTTTCAAAACCAATGTATGTTTCCAAAAGTTTTTAAAAAGACATAGTCAGACATGGTCAAGCATTCTAGTATAATTTTGATATAGGAAACTCAAAGGCCTTAGTTAAAGGTTACTTCTTTCAGAGTAGTTATTACACACTCTTACTCAAAAAATTGTGACTCAAACCAAGGAGGTATCTGAGATAGCTATTGAACATACATATAATACTATATAAATGAAAACACCTCTACACAATTATAGAACCAAATTATTTTCTAATTATCAATATAATTTTCTAATATTTCAATAGTTATTGTACATGTAAAAATAACATATCAATCATGAAAAGAAAGAATTCATTATAGATATTGCATACTAGGAATTATTTAATCATATAACCAAAAGAAGATAAGCCTAAGTACATATATATTGGAAATAAAATACACAAACAGATTCACTAATAATCAAAATTGATTATGATCCTATTTATTGAAATTATTTGACCCTTTACAATTATGGGTTACATATGTTTAAATAGACTTGGGGAGGGGTCACCTCATCCTCCAAGTACATGAAAAAATTGATTACTTGACGTAGTTAGAACATTAGTTCTAACTATAGCTACAATATCATATAGAGTTATCTTACATTTGTCAATAGTTAAAGTTAGCCTTTACAATATCATGTAATGTGTTCATGTTTATAAAATAAAAAGGTAAATTTTATAGTAATTTTGAATCATAGGAGAACTATAAATACATAACTTAATGTTTCTATTTAAATGTACATGAAAAATATTGGCCCTTAAGGCTGAGTAGATGTTTGCATGCATGCATTAAATTTAGTGGGAGTGGTGACTATAGATATCAGTATTGAAATAGATGTAGCCACTTTAGTTTACTTATTCTTCACTTCTAATTCAAGAAAGTATTTGTATGCTACATCATGATATTGCCATATAATATCTAAGTTTAAAAGTGAGGGTCTATGTGCCTTGTTAACTTGCCCTAATAGTTTTTCATGTTCAACCTTTGTATTTTAAAAGTTGATTTTGAAACTTTTAACTTTAATTACCTTTTCCATTGTAAAACTCAATTATACTTCAATGTCTTCTTGTGCTAGACCTTGTAAACTCTATTTAACATTATCTAAAGCTTATTGAATAAGATTAACAAAATTAATTCTATTTATCAACTTTATTGTAGCATCCTTCACCCTTGAAAACTTCAAATCATTCAAAATCTATAAAATGAGTGCTTTATGCTCTAGCTATTTATGTGTCAATGCCCCAACTACTGTCATCCACTCTCTAGTTTCTTAAGTTCTAAAAACCACTAGATTGAGGAAATTATATGCCTTTAATGGTGTTATTAGGTCTATATGGTTGCATTCCTTATTATTTATGTACAATATTATCAGTTTTAATCTATTTTCATCTCCTTTCAAAGAATTAAACAATTGGTGTGTTTGGGAAATATGAAGGGCTAATTTAGCCTGCATTAATTCCAATACATCTAAAGAATTATAACACTTATATGAAACCTATTACACTTTATCTTCAATACCTACTAGAGTGTGAACTATCTACTATTGTTCCTTTATTTTTTCTAGTTCTTCTCCAAGCTCTTATCTTGCAATTTCTATTCCTTCATAAAGTGATATCATGGCATCTTTGTGAGCTTCAGTTAGGGGCCTAAAATCTTAATTATATGGGGGCTACCTAATTATTTTTTTTAACTTTAGATAAGACATAAACCTCCTACCTTTATTCAAAACCATTTCCCTTCCATCTTGATCCTCTAACTTCATCTTTTTTACCCTTTGAATGTTCCCTGAGGGTTTATCAGACAAGGTTGTTATTGATGAGATCTATGTAATATTGAAATTAATAATTTGGGAAGTATTATCTCTCATATAATTTCCCATATATGAATCACTAGCTGATTAATGTTTATTTCTTGCATGCCTTTAGCTATAGCCTCTTCTTCTAGATTTTCTGCTGACTATTGCTTTTTAGCTCCCTTGAAGAATGTCTCAAGAAGGGAAGGCAAAATGATCCTATAGAAATCTACCCCTTCATATTGGTGGAGTGGATGCATTGTAATGACTTATTTTACCTTCCTTCCCTTACCTAAGGTTATGATATTGGTCTCTTAGGATGAACTGGTGGATGGGATTGACAAAGTGATTTGTGTAGATGAAACATCAAGTTGTGAAGTTGATAGGTATATTTAAATCTTATTGGGTTCCCTTTTCTTCCTCATGATCTTGAGTATAGTAATCCTATAAGGAATACTAGTAGTGGCAATAATGGATGTGGGTGGAACTATGGGGGAAGATGAGGCAATGGTGGTAGAAGAATCCTTCTCTTCCTTGGGAGTGAACTAAGGAATGTGCAGGAGAAAAGAGAAGGACAACAAAACATCAGGGGTAGAAGTGATATATTCTACCCTAGGATTTTTCAAAATAGAGTAAATTGGAACTAAACTAAAAAAAAGAATATATGAAGAAACTGGGAAATAGGGTCTAAAGGCTGAGCCTTCTTACCTATTGAGTTATATGTGGTTGGTGCATTCTCCTTATCATCTATAAGTCTCAATTCCTTGGCTCTTTATAATTATTTTTATTCATCAAATTATTTCTCTTCCTCTACCTATTATTATAGAACTAAGCTTAGGATATATGGTTGATCCACCATTGGGCCATCTATTAGGGGATCCCTTAGTTTCCTCTTATAATAAATGGTGGTCTTTGGCTCTAAAGAAGAGCCTTATTGAATTGAGGTAGTATATTTATATATAGCTATCCATAGGACTATAGATTATTAAAATAGGGGTGTATCTATAGGTGTTTAAAATTTAGCTATAATTGGGCACTCTGGGTCTTTTTCATTAGAGTAATCTAAATCAATTGGATCACCTAGAGCTCCCCTAAGATCAGGCTCAGTCATCCTAGGATATTTATTAATAGATTTTAACTAAAAGGGAATTTATTGTAAAGGCTCCCCTTACACCTCTATCTGCTATAGGGGCTAGCTATTCCAAAAATTTGAAGTTTTCCATTGTGTAGTAAGTGGTAATCTAGTGTGCATTTACTTCACTAAAATTGAAGGATCTTGTTGGATTATCCTCAAATTATCTTCTTTTAGGCATGTAAATTTTGTCCTTTATAGGTCATGTTCATCATAATTTTCATTAAAAAATATAAAATCATGGTCATAGGTTAGATGTTGGTGTGGGATACCAAAACTCTGAATATGCTTTAGATATGACCATAGGGATCCTAGTCTTTATGTGGCATGGTGGGCAAGTGATTTCTCTTTCTATTATTGCCTACCTCTCCAAAATTATTCATCTATGCATATCGCATTCTACCAATGATGATGCGACCCATATAATGTGCTCTTATTAGTTTTTATCGAGTCCTCCTCAACACTCTATTAGAGCTGATAATCAATTTCTTCCTCTACTAGTTTATCTAGTATATATTTGGGGAGGTGTAAGGGGTGGACTTTATGATCAATGATCATGATCACCATGTAGTAAGGATATAACTAATATTCACCCTTATTAACTAGTATTTTTTCTATGCTTTCTCCAATTATGGGTAGTGGAGTCCCATGGATTGCCTACCATACTTGAGGATATACATCCTTGGAAATTTGGACCATGTACTTTATGTATACCTAAATATGCATGAATCGATAATATTCATAAATGAAATTATTGACACAATATGTGACCAAGCTCAAAAAATTTCTAAGGACATTATATACCATGCCCATTATAACATCCAAAAGATAAGACATCATGTATAAGTGGCCATATGGAGTGGGTTGTTTATTCTTATATAGAATTTATTTTAGGAATGCCATACATCCTACTCAATAATTACATCCTAAAATTTACCCCCATTTTGAAATTTTTAATGGGGGTGGAATTCTTTCCTTTATAGGTCATTATCTACCTAAGGAGAAGCCATGAGCTTAACACTTTATCCATAAAATTTTGTTGGTTCCATGAAACTAGTCTATTTTTATCAAAAATTACATCTAGAATCAGTAGAGATAGATACATTTGAAATTTATATCTATTGATGCACACCACAATTGTTTGGTGATACATGTGGTGCAAAAATGTATCCTATGTAGTCTTCCCAACAAAGAATAATTCTCATATAAGTTTAATGTAGGGCATGACCTTAGGCTTAGCCACTGGTAAGTTCAATATTTATCATCTAAGGGAGATCAAGTCTATAAAAATTTGACATTTTATGGTAGATAGATTTACTTGTAGTGAAAACACATCAATAGCATCCAAAACATCCCATAATTTTGAGTAATTCCATACCTATTGTTGAAGATAGTTACATCATATACTATGTCTTTAAACTCAATTGAATCCTTTATGGAGAATGGTGATGGTGGAAGTGTTCTTCTAAAACTCTTAGATGATAATTCCATTACAATTATGTATAGTGATCAAAGTCTATTTAAGTGATCTATCAAAAATTTCCTCTCCATTATACACTTGTTTATTTGTAATGGATTCACAGGTAGCTAGGGATTTCATTTGTAAGATAGAAGTCAAGTTCAAATTCATATGTGAGTAGTGAATATGTTAATAGATGAACATAATGTATATATCCTTAAAATTAAATTATAGTTTATGCATTATAAATTTCCAACATACATATTTTTATATTACCTTCACAATTCAAATTTCGATAGTTTAGTTGGAATCTATCCTTGGCAAGTATCATGAAATATTTTTGCTTTATTAGCTATTTCTAGTGGGATTTCAATAGTATAGAATTAGGAGTCGAGTTTTGTGTGAGGATCAAGCCAAAAAAATGTCTAAACAAATATTCCAAACATAAATCTTGATAAAAATTTGTAAGACCAAAATCTATCAAAACAAATGTTTGAACAAAATGTCCAAAAAAAAGATCCAAGCAAAAATAACAAATCACATAAAGCTAGTTGTGATTGTTTTAAATAATTTTTTTGATCAAAAATCCTAAACACATGTTCTAATAAAAAGGTCTGAATAAAAATCTTGATATAAAATGTTCAAATAAGGAGTCCTAAAAAATTGAAGTCCTTTAGAGAAAATGTTTGAAAAAAGTGTTTGACATAGAAAGTCCAAACACAAAGTTCAATGAGTAAGACCCAAACATAAGTTATGAATAAAACATCCCCTTTAGTAAATCCCAAGTGAAATGTCTAAATACCATGTCCTAAATAAATTATCTAATGAAAAACTAAGTCCCACAACCCATATAGTATATATAAAAAAAATCTTAAAAGGCATTAGCAAGTTAGTGCAAAATGTATAATATCAATGCTTTGTTCTTCCAAGTGTAAATACTAAGGAGAAATATGATAAAACTTAAACAATTTAGAATCATATATATTAAATATACTACCAACTAAAATCACATAACAAACTCACTTTCTCATTCATGGATCTATGTGTGCTAAAATTAAGGTTTATTGATCCTTATTATGAGGATATTTTCATAGGCCTAGAGTGGTTGTAGGTTTCATTCTAGTTTGTTTTGAAGCTTATTAAATCAAGGGAATATTAGGCATTGCTTTAATACCATCTATGGATACATAAACCTAATAGAGATACCTTGGGTTCTTTCTCCCCTTTTCCTTCAATCACTTGATCATGATGCAGGTACATTGACCTTATTTCATCATGTGAGCCTTTGATCTTCCTTAGATGTTATTTTTATCTTTATGTATTGCTCTTTTGAACTCATTATTTGTTTTTATTTCTCTTTATTTTATTATTTTAATAGAAAGAGGAGAGTTGAAACCACTATGAGCTAGTATAGTTATAAAACAAATGATTTACATGAATGTCTTTACCAGCCACATATGCACTAGTGATTATCACCTTCAAACAAATATTTATGTGAAAAGTGTATTTATTCCAATGGAATAAGAAAACTTTATAAATCCATATGAATTATTTGAGAGAAAATTTCACATACCTGGTATAAATATTCAATTGTGACCCAATCCAAAATGATTCTGATTACACACCTAAATCCTAGAGACTATAAACATAGAAGTATATCTAGTTTGTGAATAGACCCCAAGTTGTGAATCTCTTTTGCAATATTCCCTTTTTTATTATGTCTATCTAAGCATAAAATATGGGATTTGGTAGGTCGTGTATTAACTTGGTTATGTGAAAATAAAATAATTTAGATTGTCACAAGAAAATATAGAACACATAATATAGAAAATTGGAATACTAAACTAAGAAAGTAGAAAACCTAACCTAGAAAGTAAATAACTTAGAAAAGACATAGATACACTAGGAAATAAAATTATAATATAAAAAAGTAAACTAACCTAATCCTACCTCTATTATGCTTCTTTATCAATCGAGGGCACCTTTAGATGGTTAAACCATGAAGTAATGCTTTAGAAACTATCTGTTAAATAGATATATGAGTTCATTACCTTGCAATTCATTTAGATATAATGAATCATTTATAAGGATCCATGAACTCTAATATGTTCCAATCCATAGTGGGGAAAATTTGTCATGTTGTGCTTTCTTTTCATAGAATTTATCCCATATAATCAATAAATTCTAAATAACTTGACCTTTGCTCTTTTGTAAAACCACCTCTTGACTACATCTTGGTGTTTTTTAAAATTCTAGAGGGCCTCAGTCCTTGAATATTCCATTTATATTATATCTAGTAGTCAAGATTATGATTTGTCATTTGGTTCCATATATTCTTACATGAGTTGATAAGTCAGTAATTTTAGCATGATTGGGAACACTAGCCTTTGTCCATAGAAAAATAGATAGGGTGAGGCTTTAAGGGCTTACTTATATCTTGTTTAATCTACCCAAAGGGAATTATTTATTATATTATGCTAGACCCTAGGATTATCCCCATTTGATTTCTTAATTGCTTCTAATATGTTCTTATTCAATGATTTAGCCAATACATTTCCTTGAGGGTAATGGCTATAAGATGACCTAATAATGATCTGGTTTTCATGAGCCCATTCAATGAATTTAGATGATATGAATGCTAGCCCATTATCATAGAATAGATCAAAGGATGTGCCAAATCTAGTTGTGATGTGTTCCTCTAAAAAGTGAATGACATCTTGTGCTTTGGAGTTATTTGTGGCCATTATCTTAGTCCATCTAGTGTAATTGTCTGTAGTAATGAGTATAAACATATGACCTACTAAGGATTTAAGGTTAATGAAACTGATGAAATCTAAACCCCATTACGCAAATTAAATTCCTTCAAAAAAAGGTTATAAGGTCATTATTGTATATACTATCTTTGCTAAAGTTTGGCATCCATGGCATGTCCTTATATGAGCATGAGCATCCTTGAAGACTGTTGGCTAGTAATATCCCATTATTAGGATCTTATGAGCTATAGTATTCCTAGATGGATGGACACTACCTATCTTTTGGTGTAGGTTTTTAAGAATCTCTTTACCTTCTTTTATAGATACACATATACTATAGATGCCTTCATAATGTTCCTATACATAACTCCTTTTTTATCATGTAGTGAGTAGATTTGAGCCTCAAATCTCTCCTTCATTCTTGATTGAGTTTTGGAGAATAAGTACCCATAAGTAGATATTATATTATGTCAGTCTAACATTCCCCTCTAGATACCTAGGCTTCACATACTTATTCAATATTAATACGTGGATCAATATCAATCATTAGTTGGATGATTCCTTGACCCAAAATGATCTCAGTAGGCTTGATTTCTATGTCAAACTCCTATAGATTTTCCATCCATTTTACTCTATGTTCTCCTAATTTATTATGTGATAAGGTAAACTTGAAAGCAGGATCAAACATGATAGTAATAGTCTTATTCCTCAAGATGTACTATAAAAAAAATTTCACCATTTTGATAAGAGTGATGATGTGTTTATCAATCATGGATTACCTGAGTTCTACATCCTTTAGATAAATGCTCACGAATGTAATTGGATGCTCAGTCTCATCTTTCTTCTACATTATGATAGCAAAAATTCTATGTTCTTAAGAAAATTAGTACAAGTAAAAATCCTTCATAAAATCTAGACTAATCAATGTTAAGGCTTGAGATATATCATATTTGATGCATTGAAAAGACATCCAAACCTTAGTTGTCCATTCTATTTTACCATCATGTTTAATCATCACATTCAGGGATCTCACAATTTTCAAAAATCCTTATATTAACTTTATTATTATATTAATCTTCCCAAAGAATTACTTTAGCTCCTTTTTATTTGGTGGTGTGATCTTCAAAATTCCATAGCTTATATATAGATAAATGATGATCCCTTATTTGGTAATGATTTGTCTTAAGAGTTTTCCCTCAGTAACTCTAAATATGATCTTATTTGGGTTCAACAAGATGTCAAACCTCTTACATATTTCAAACATTGACTAGAGATGGCCTACATGATCATTCCTATTATTGGAGAACATAGTAAGATCATCCATATAGATGATTTAAATTTACCTTTTATTCCTTTGAATTCATGATCTATAACTCATTGAAAGGTGGATCCTCCATTTATTAGGCCAAAAGGCATCCTATTATATACATAAGTACCCCATTTCATAGTAAATATAGTCTTCATTTTATCCTCTGATTGAACCAACACATGGTTATAGCCTAAAATCCATCTAATAAAGACATCATTTCAGATCCACTAACTATCTATATCACCTCATGTAAGGAAGGCAGTGGATAATTATCCTTCTCAAAATCTTTGTCCAAGTTTTTGAAATCAACACATAACCTGATCTCTCCACTCCTCTCTCTTACTATAACTAAATTGGTCACCCACCTAAAATGTTTGATTGGAAAAATTATCCTTGAACTCAACATTTTTTCCACTTATCTTTGAATAAGAGGCTCCAAGATGGGATTCAATGGTCTCTATCTCTATTTGAATGGCTTGTGGTCTAGTTTTTGTGTAATTTTATGAGTGATGACATTTGGGTCATAAACATTCAAGTCTTGATATGTCCATGCAATCACATCTCTATATTGGGTAATTAAATCCTTCACCCATTGTCTTTCTTCTAGAGTGCAAGTAAGACCAATTTTTACATAACATGGGCTATGTTGATCACTGAAATAATTTCTTTTGAATTTAGACTCGTTCACTTTTGGTTGCCTTTATTGTTTATCTTGAGGATATATATCAAATGGTATTTATAAGGAGACCAAAATAATTTGGATTTTCTTTAAGCTGGAGGATACATTCCTCATCTGAATACTCCTAGTAGAGATGAATAACTTCATTGTCATCAATGATTTGGGACTACAATTATCCTAAATTATTTAGAAACTGAATGATCTATTAGTCATCATTAAAAACTTGGAAATTTTATACATTGTTAGGAACATAAGGAAAAGTTACTAGGTTCATGAAGAATATTTTTACCTTGAATTCTTAGAGAGGCTCTAAATTGGTAGTAGCAGTGGCTAATTAATCTATATCTTGATTTTGCTCTTTAGGAACCACTAGTATGTTGAAATCCTCAAAGATATAAATCAAATCCCATGATATATATTTATATCTTTTTTGGATAATATAATTTTTAGTGGTATTTATTTATATTTTGATTGACAACCAGCTTTAAATCCCCAAATACTAATAACTGCTTGACATTATTCTTAAGTGCAAATTACAATTCCAAAATTAATGCTTCATATTATACCCTATTGTTTGTGTAAGGGAACTATAACTTGTATGTTTCTAAGATATTATTCCCCTATTGATCAATCAACTTAATTCCTATGCTTAATCCTTGTTAGGATTTGGTACCATCAAAGTGTAGATTTTATAGCTGATTAGGACCCTCAAATTTCTACTTTTATATTTGATTTTGCATAGTAAAAGTATAAATAACAAGTCTAGGAGATTCATACGTTGCCTCTTCATTCTTGATATTGTAATCTATGATATGATGCTTCATCCTTGGTTCCCTATCAATATGAATTTGATTTGTAATTCCTCTCTAGGGTAGCCAAATGTGAGAAAAATTCATTAAGAGATATCCATTGAGCATTTTAGACAAGTCTTGAATCAGCAAATATCCATAACCTTTAGGTATGTCTACTACAAAAATGTCTATAGTCATGTAGACTCGTGGCTCAGATGCTACTTGAATACATACATTATCTAGTTCTCCAATCACTGGTACAATTATTTTATCCAATTATGAAACTATTATCTTTTAATGACATGGAGTTAGGCCAAGATTTTGACATATTGAAGTAGGCATAATAGTTTTTGAAGCTCCAAAATCAACTAAACAATTATGAATATTATTACCAAATGACTTGATAGTCATTAAAAATGGTGTAACCTCTAACTTGATTTTATATATGACATTGGTATTAGCAGCCTTTGATTTATCTATAGATGTTTTTATCCTTTCCATACGGGCCTTCCTTTTTTGAGAATTCCATATTAACTCCTTCTATTATATGATCTAAGCTAACTCATGAAGATTAATATTTGATTTGATTTTCTTCATGTCCTCAATGATGTTATATCCTTCCTTTATTTATTCCTCCTTATTATGAGGCTAATCATTCCCTTTTAGGGTAGGTGGATTGTTATTATATTTTGGATTTGATGGAATGGTTATGCTATTCAAAGGAATATAAATTACAAAGGGTTGTCAATTCCTTAATTTATAACCACCTTTCTAGAATTTCTAGAAAACATAAATCTCATCAGTGGTGTCCTTTAGTATGTTATCATATTTAGTTGGGAAGGGAAACTCACGAGTCCAAAATAACATGGTAGTGCTTGAATGTCTTAGGGTCTTGATGGGATTCTAGTGGATTATGCATATGATCTTGCCTTACTACTTCTCTTTGAAGATTTTAAATGGTACAAAAAATTCAACATAATCAAGCTCACGATGTTGAGAAGTATTATGTACTCTACACTAACTGGGAAGAGTTGTATCCACTATATTGATCTTTGGAGGCTTGATGGGCTACTCTATATTGTTTACAGGCCTATTGAATGGTATATTATACATTTGGAACCTAAATTATGATTACCACTTGGGCCATTAGGATTACCTATCTTTCTTTTCTTGCTGAGGAAGTTGTTACTTAAATTTTGCACCATATTTTGAATAGCATACAACTCCTCCATCATAAAGTTAGTGTCCTAGAGAAAAGTAATATAAGATGAAGCTAAATGTTGATTCTAATTATATTGGTAGCTATTGCCTAGTACATGGTTGTTTAAGAAAATATAATATGGATGTGTTTTTGTGTTAGAGAAGGAAATGTGTATAAATGATTTTGATTGAATGTAGAGATGTTCTACTTTACATGTGGAATAGTATTCAATGTTGGGAAGTCATTATTGACATTAGGTGTTCTAGGCACGTAGGGATTAATCTACATATCAATGTTGATGGATTATTCATAGGCCAATGCCAAGGTGGTGATATAAGTAACCCTTCTAAAAAAACTATAATAATTAGATGTAAAGCATTTTTGTACATTTCTAATGCCAATGCTTTTTCTAGTTTATATGCTAGATTGAACCAATTATACATCTTTTAAAACTATACATTAAAAGTATTGATTTTCTTGTTAGGCTCCTTCTTCATGCTAGTGAAGTGATGGTATATCAAATTGGGACTAGTGACTTATCTGAATTGTGTAATAAAAGTAGCTTGCATGCATTACAAAAAGTGATGAAATTCTCTATTAGATTAAAATACCAATCATAATTAGGATCTATTAGCTTAAAATGAAAAACCCTACATAAAACATATTCATTAATACCATTCATTAACCTTAATGAAACTTTGAAAGACTTAATGTGTTCATCTATTATTTTTCTTCCCAAAGGAGAGAAGGATAGTAGATACTTTTTAGTATTTTTTTGTAGGTCATGCACATCCCTTGGGATGGAAATAGTAGATACAACTAACCAAGGTGGTTTTTGATCCATGGGATGATTAATAGGGGAAGTGTTCCTTATTGGGAAAGTTTTCCTAATTCTGTTATGGATCAATATAGTTGGTACAAATCTAGGTCTCCTATGATTTCATAAGGGTGAGACTAGAAGACCAACTTGAGAACTAGATCTATTCACTCTCCTAGGTAAATCTAGTAAAATTATATGTATTAACTAACCTATTTTATTAGAGGTGCTCAAAGAACACTCCAAATGCCAAAAAAAGTGTTGATGTATTTTTTATGCACACAAACTCATGATGAGGTAGCCTCTAATGTTTTGGGCTATTAATGAAGGTGAACTCTACTCAATGCATGAGATGTAGGTGTGTGATCTTAATAACTAGGTGATGGAATAGTAGATAGGGCATGTAGGTTGTTAACAAGGATTATGAATGGAGGGATGGTCTCTAAAAGAAAGTTAAATCTAGATGAGTTGGCAGTTAGATGGTTGGTAATCTATAGTGGGCATGTCTAAAAATAAACTCAAAAAGGATGGAAAGGATAAAGTAGGAAAGAGAGACTCTATGGCATCATGAATCACCTATTAAGTTGGTTTCTAAGTGGACAAGTGATTTTAAAACCAATTTTTATTGCTAGTACCTATTTCACACACATAACTATATATAGTTAAGCAATCTAGGATAATTTTGATATAGGAAACGCAAATGCCTCAGTAAAAGGTTGATCCTTTTAGAGAAGCTATTTCACACTCTTACTTAAGAGATTATGACTTGGACTAAGGAGGTATTCAAGTTAGTTGTTTCACATACATAGAAAACTATATCAATTAAAACACCTCTATACACTCAAAAATATGAATCAATCAACTTATTTTCCAATGATCAATATAATTTTTTAATCATTAAATAGCTATTGAAAACCTAAAACTAGCATATAAATCATGACAAGAAAGAATTATTCATACCCATTTCATACTAACCATTATTAAATCATGAAACCAAAAGAAGATAAGCCTAATTACATAGAGTGTGAAAAGAAAATACACAAGCTGACAATCAAAATTGATTCTAATTTTGTCTATTGAAATTATCTAACCCTTTATAATTATGAATTCTATATGTTTAAATAGACTTGGGGAGGGGTCACCTCATCCTCTAAGTACATGAAAAAAATTATTATATGTTTTAGATTAGAGGTAAAAGCAGGTTTTGAAGGGGCCCCGAAACCCTTTAATAGAGAGCTAAAAAAAAGAACAACTAAGCCCACAGGCAACGCCTAAAAACACTATAGAGAGGTAGCAAAATATGTTTTGAATGGTATTGAAACCATAAGAGATACATCTAGTCAAAACCCTAAAATAGAAGTTTGGTGGTACAACAAACAAAAGCTAACAAAATAAGAACAAAGATCAGTACCAGTTTCTTAACCAACAATAAGGACCAGATTATTCATCCAGTTCCAGTATCAAGTTCATGGCTTCTTTTTCTTTCAAAGCAATATCATGGGTGGTAGCCTCCAAAAAAGATCCTTTTTGTGTTTCTTTCTTTCTGGAACTTTGCCTTGTCCTTTTGCTAGGACCCTCTAGTGCTTTGGTCTCCTCATTGGCTCGTTTACCTATATTGATAGCAACTGCACATATGTTGGACGTTATTTCCTCCATTTTCTTTCTATTATCCTTTATTAAATCCCGGAGGTTGTTTTTGTAAGCTTTGAGCTTCACAGGAATCTCGCTTAACTGATTTTCCATGTTGTTTACTTTGTTCCAAGCAGCTTTTAGAGAATCTTCCAAAGTTTTCATTTTTTTCTTGAGATCAATGATCTCCCTACACAACCAGGAATCTAATTGGGAAGAAGACTCAGCTTTACTGTTAACCCAAGTCATAGGAGTGTGTATTTCTTCATTCTGATTCTTCCCTCTCCCATCCTCAGACTTTTTATTTGGGCTATTCCTAGCTTCATCAAAGAAGTCTTCTTGGCTCTTTTGTTCCCGCTCATTGATTCCATCTTCAATTTCCATCTCCATGTTTTGAATATCTTCCTGGACAGAGATTTCCTTTTCATTCTTAGAAGTTGGGTCCTCACCAGGATCTTCCTAGACAGTGTCATCCTCCGCCACTTTCTGGTTTTCCTCCGTCTCTTCTGTTTTAGTAACAGAATCCTCCTCTGTATTGCCTTTATCTTTTTCAATTTCCTCAGATCCTTCTTCATCATTACTAGAGTTAGTTCCCAACTCTTTGTTCCATCTTCTTCCTCCGGATTTTCCTCCTCGAGTTCTTCAATTCTCTCCTAACCCCTTTCTTCTTCTGCATTCTGTTTATTAGGACTAGGGGTCTTAATTTTTCCTCTTCTGCTTACATTTTCATTCTTTTTATTCCCTGGCAACTTATTTTTCCCTTGTTTGGGATACTTAACCAGTGCCCTATTCTTGCAATAGCCTTCAATAAGCAGAATAAAGCCTTCATGAAGAATAGGGTGTAAATCCTTTTTCCTATGAGCATAAAGGCTTTGAATCAGGGAGTAGCGAAGATAGAAAGGAAAAGACATGCTAACCTTATGCTTGAAGTGGTTGAGGAAGACAAAATGGAACTTATGCACTCATTTGCTTCTTTCATCCAGGATGAAGTATTCCCTTATACAGCTTAGGACATCCCTCCAAATCCCTTTAATCTGATCCAGCTCATAAAAATCCCCATTTTTGACCAACTTCTGCTCTTCCTCATTCGTTTTGGGGAACTTACAAAATGCCTCATTCGAAATGCTGGTCTGCTTTGAAAATTTGATTCCTTTCATTGACAACCCTGTAACCTCAGCAAGAAAATCCTCAGTTAAATTTACAGTTATTCCATGCAGGGTGACCCTGTCGTCAGACTAGTTTTTGAAGAAGGCCGTCGTGATATGTGGTTTAGAGCTGTGGAGTCTTTCCATGTAGCTCGTAACATTTCCTTTCTGCAAAATTCTCCAGACTTGATGTTTCTCTCTCCATTCTGTGTAGCTCTTGGGCTCCTGTTTACGGGGTTCTCCCTTCCTTTCACGTGCCATACTCATTTTCTCAGTGTCCCGATTACTATGAATATTACCCTGAATCCTCCTGCTATCAAGTTGATTGGGACGTCGAATTTGTTTATGGCTTTTTAGGATCCTCTTCTCCCTCTTGAGGGCCTTACTCTTTAATGATTGGGTTCCTATCCCTGTGCTGCCACTCCTCCTACTCATTAAAATTTTATTACACTCCAATCCTACCTTCTTTTGCATGTGTGGCATCGAGAAGAATGATCGCCCTTAAATCCACATTCCTTACTAAGGTTTCATCCCACCTCACTTTTTTCCCTTCTCGGATAGCACGATTAGCAAGCCAATCTGCTACACCATTGGCTTCACAGTACGTATGGGTGATTTTTATTTCTTCAAATTTATTCAAAAGAGTTTTCATCTCCTTCACCTTATCCTCTATGGTCCAAGACATAGTATTCTTATTATTAAGGATATTTATAACATTCAAAGAGTCCCCTTCAAGCCACAATTTGGAATATCCTGAGTCCACAGCTAATTTAAGGGTCTGGAGGGCAGTTGTAGCTTCGGCAATGTGGCAGTTAGATATACCAATGGGGATTGCAATAGCATCAATAACCATTCCCGCATGGTTTCTCAGAACACCACCACAACCAGCATTTCTCGAGTTCCCTTTTGCTGCACCATCAAAGTTACCTTTAATCCAATCTTGAGGTGGACTAATCCAAGTCACACCTGATTTGGGGTTATCAGGTTTACCTAGAATAATATCCTTCCTCAGGGGGTTATCCACATTGAGATTAGAGCTTAGATTTTTTTGAGAAGAAAAATTTTCCTTTAGAGCTCTAATGATGTTCTGGCCAACCAGCCATCCAGGGAGTTCTTTGTTTCTAAATATTCAGTTATTTCTTTCCTTCCATATTCCCCACCAGACATGGGCAAGAGTAATTTTCCATAAGAAGAGAACTTCAGGATTCTTTGAAGGGCAATACCAGCTTTTGAGAGACAGTTCAACATTTTTTTGATGAATCCAAGTAATGCCCCACAAATTGAGAACCTCCTTCCAAACAAGTTGAGTGAAGGAACAATTCACAAACAGATGATCTCTATCTTCAAGGTCTCTTTTACACAGAATACACCTGTTAACAATATTGATTTCGTGTTTCTGTAAATTATCTAGAGTCAAAATTTTATTTTGGAGAAGGGTCCAAAAAAAGAACTTGATTTTAGGAATGAGCCCCTTAATCCAGGCTCTAGTCCATAACGGTTTCCTGTCATTTCCCTTGGAGATAAAGATGGAAGAGACTTTAAACAGCCCACTTGGCTCCTGGAACCAAACAATTTTATCTTCTTGCTTAGGATATAGGGATATAGCATTTAGGGATAATTGAATCTCCTTGAGATCTTGATCATAGTCAGTGAGGTTTACCCAAGTGTTGCTCTGCCAGTATTGATTAACCATTATTCCCACTCTTTGTTTACATCTTTCTATAACATCTTTATCTTGGATTTCTTCCTGTAAGGGTTTACCTCTTACCCAAATATCTTCCCAGAATTTCACCTTTTTACCATTACCTACTCTCCATGCACTACCTTCTTCAAGAACATGTTTTGTTCCCTGGACTGCCCCCCAAATAGCAGACGGATGAGAAATATCTGGAGTAGTAAAGAAGTCATGAAGTGACTGTGCCTTAAATAAGTACTTATGCTTCCATATTTTACTCCATTCTTTATTTTCCTGATAGACCCTCCATCCCTATTTAGCTAAAAGGGCAGTGTTCATACTTCTTATTTTCCTTATACCTAATCCACCATCCTTAATCGGTTTGCAAATGTTATCCCATGCAATAAGAGGCATTCTCCTTTTCTCCTCAGAACCTAACCAAAGAAAGTTTCTTTGGATTTTTTCAATTGCCTCAGCATATTTAGAGGGGATTTTGAAAAGACTCAGAGCATACGTAGGTATACTTTGAAGACTTGCTTTGAGGAGAGTTAACTTTCCTCCTTGGCTAAGGAGACAGCCTTTCCATCCCGCTAACTTCTTACTAAATTTATTAATAAGACCTTCCCAAAAAGCTTCAGGGGCTTTCAATCCAAAAGGGAGACCAAGGTATATGGAAGGAAAAGAGCCTATAGAGCAATCAAGAATTCTAGCAATTTTGATATGTCTATAAGTTGGGGTATTTGTAAAGAAAACTGCACTTTTATTCCAGTTTATCAGTTGTTCAAAGGCAGAGGTGTACAGATTAATAGCTTCCTTAAGAGTTCTTGCTTCAGTAACTTTAGACTGTCCCATGAAAATAGGATCATCCACAAATTGACCATGGGAGCAAGTTAAAGGATGCGAAGAGGGTCTCAGACCTTTATACTGACTTCTAAGAACCAAGTCCCTAAGGTATCATCCCATACTATCTGCCATGATAATAAACAAAAAAGGAGATATATGATCCCCTTGTCTTAATCCCCTAGATGGATTGAAAAAATGAGACGAGGTTCCATTTACCAACACAGCTATAGAAGTAGTAGATATCAACTGTTTGATAATATCAACCACTCTTTCTTCAAAACCAAAGGCAACAAGGATTTTAGAAAGGAAATGACAATCCACCCTATCGTATGCTTTAGCTATATCCACTTTCATTAAGAACCCTTCGGTGTTGGATTTGAGAAGTGAATGAATATTCTCATGTGCCGTTATAACTGAGTTGAGGATTTGTCTGCCAGGAATGAATCCATTTTGCTGATCAACAATTATTGAGGGGATCACAAGGATAAGTCTAGTCGTAAGTACTTTGGAAATTATCTTATAGAGGGAGTTGCATAAACTAATCGGCCTGAACTGATCATGGCTATCTGCACCTACTTTCTTCAAAATAAGGCATAGAAAAGTGGCATTAATTTCCTTCAGCATCTATTTAGCTCTAAAAAACTCCTTCACCGTGTTACTGACATCCTTTCCTATAAATTTCCAGAACTTTTAAACAAAGAACATGGGGAAACCATCTGGTCCGGGAGCTTTTTCTCTTCCAAGAGATCTTACAGCTTTAAAAATTTCCTCCTCCTTAGGTATAGAACATAACATATTATTCTGCTCCTTAGTGATCAATGGGGGAATCACTCGTAGAATCTCAGCCTGGCTTTTCAAGTTGATGTTTCTATCTGCCTTCATCAGGGAGGAGAAAAATGAAATCATTTCCTCCTTAATTTCCTTTTCCTCTGTTATCTTTTGAGTTCCTTTTTTCAAATGATGAATATGTGTTTTCGTTCTGTGTTTCAAAGTGGAGAGGTGGAAGAACTTAGTATTTTTATCTCCATCTTTCAACCATTGCACCCTTGATCTTTGTCTCCAGTAAATTTCCTCAGTTATTATGTCTTGGTACTGTACCAATAGTTCGCTTTCTTCTCTTTGGGATTCAGAAGTATATCCATATAGCTAGATTTTTTCCTGTATTCTTTTGATATTCTCCTTGATGATCTTCTTTTCCACAAAAATATTTCCAAAATAGTCCTTATTCCATTTCTTAACTTTCTTTTTAACATTTTTGAGTTTGGAAATAACTCGATAGAGAGCTGATCCCTCTATAGAGATATTCCACCACTCTTTTATTTTGTCTTCAAACTGTGGATGCTGTAGCCACATCTTTTCAAATTTTAATGGATGATTCTTTTTTTGGTTTAGTTTATCCGCAATGAATATTAGAGGGAAATGATCTGAGCCTATTCTGTGGCGTGCTTCCAACTTACAGCTATAGTCTTTTATCTAGTTTGGGGAGATGAGAGCCCTATCAAGCTTGGCCTATATGCATTCCTTGTTCAGTCTCTTATTGCTCCAGGTGTACTGAATTCCTTGCAGCTCCACATCCATTAAACCTTCTTTGCTTATAAACTCCATAAGGTCAATTCTCCCTTCCATTTGAATTGTATTACCGCCCATTTTCTCATAATCATATAGAGGGACATTAAAGTCTCCCATTATAATCCAATGCCCACAATGATCTTTCCTTCTGAGCTTTGAGAGAGTTTCCCATACCTTTTTCCTTTCATTCCTGATATTAGGAGCATAAATATTAACAACATACCAACTATCCTTTTGATCAACATTTGTTAATTTAACCACCAAAAAAATTTTACTTTCCATCAAAATTGAACCAGCAAAAAGATTTTTTCTCCATAAAATCGCAGTACCTCTCGAAGCACCTTTAGAACTACTAGCTTTAAAGGTGTAATTTTTAAAGTCTTTGATCTGTTTAGCTTTCTCCTTACTCATTTTAGTTTCTTGAAGCAGAAGGAGGTCTGGCTTTTGCTCTCTAACAAAATTCCTAACAAGATCTACTTTAAGAAGGCTATTTAGTCCCCTTATATTCCAACTACGGATCTTCATTTCTTTTTGTTGTTGTTCATATATTGCCCCATGGTTTTCTGCTTTCTGTCTGCTATATTGAGCTTGCTTTCCAATTCTCTGTTCTTCTTAGCAGATTTTTTCCCAGGTTTTTTTGAGGAACCTACATCCAGTTTTAATTTGGCTTGTTTTCCAGATTCTTTTCCTCCTTTACTCCTTTGAGAGCTATTAGCTTTCACTCCACCATTTCTTGTCATAATGTGGTTAGATTTGTTCTTTATCTCTCCTTTAATCTTTTGGTCTTTATATTTTTTACCATCTTCAACCATTTCTTCTGCCTTGAGGACCTCTTTAGCTGGAGTAGTAATTTCAACCTTTTGTTCCTCCTACTTTTCCCCAAGCTGACCTTCACTCAATTCATCCTCTACTTCTTCTATATTGTTTCTTCTTTCAGGATCTACTTCTTCTTCCTCTAATTCTTCATTATCATGCATCTTTGAAACTTGAGTTTCTAAGCTTTGAGAGTTCTGAGTATAAACAATAACCTCTTCTTCAGATAGAAGATCTAATACTTTGTCCTCAGTTCCCTTCCCTTTTTCTTCCATCAAGACATTAAAAGTCTTTACAAGGGGGTCTGTTTTTCCTTTTATATTAGGGTCATCCACTTCTACTGAAGTAGTAGATATAACCTTATCTGTGTGTAGGTCAGCTAAGGCCTCTTGAGGCTTCCCTATCTTGCGATAGTCTTCTTTAACCTTCCATATTTTCTTTTGTTGGGTCTTAATATTTTTTCCTGCCTAAAAGTTTTTTGAAATGGATCTTCCCCTATTGGGGTAGTTCTTTGCCCAATGCCCCTGCTTCTTACACACATAACAAGAATTTGGCAGGTCTTCGAAAACAATCACTTGGGTTTTCTTACCAATTTTGGAGATAATATCCACTTTTTTGGGAAGGAGGTTTAGATCCACCACTTTAACATAGATTCTGGCACTATGGAGTTTGGTTCTTGAAGCCGTGGCTTTATCCACAGCCACTAACTCACCAAATGAACTAGCTATTCCTTTGAAGATGTCCTCATGCCAGAATTCTAAAGGGAGCATAGGTAGCTTAGCCCAAATAGGAGTTATTGAGAAAAATGAATCAGATAAATCCATTTTTGGTTCCCATTTCTTGATAGTTAGGGTGCTTCTTCCAAAAGACCAAGGTCCTTCACTCAGGATCATAATCAGATCTTCTTCACAGTTAAAGATGAAGGAGAAAAAACCATTTGCCATAGGTGTAATGTCAACTTCTCCACGTATGGCCCATCTCTTTTTGATCATAGACCTAAGTGAATCTATATTTGGTCTTGCTCCTTGGAATTTCCCTACTAGGGTGAGATCCATTAAAGAAACCAAAAAATCAAGTAAGGGATCTGGGATGAATATTTGAAACTCACCTTTCTCCCAGCAAGATTTTGATGTCATCGGGGGGAAGATGGATTATAACCTTCATTCTAACTATAGTTACAAGGCCATATAGAGTAATCTTACATTTGTCAATAGTTAAAGTCAACCTTTACAATATCCTGTAATGTGTGTATGTTTAAAAAATAAATATGTAATTTTTACAATAAGTTTAGATCATAAGAGAACTATAAATGAAATTTGAATGTACATCATAATACTAGCCCATAAGGCTGAGTAGACATTTGCATGGATGCATTGACTTTAGTGGGAGTGGTGACTATAGACATGGATATTAAATTAGATGTAGCCACTTCAGTTTGTTTTGACTTCACTTATAAATCAAGAAAGTATTTATGTGCTACATCATGTTATTGATCTATAATATCTAAGTTTAAAATTGAAGGTATATGTACCCTATTAACTTTTTCTAATAGCTTTGTATTTTTCACCTTTGTATTCTGAAAGTTGATTATGAAAATTTCAACTTTAATTACCATTTTCTCTTTCAAAACATAATTCATCCTCAATGTCTCCTAGTGTAATCCCTTATAAAGTTTGTTTAAAATAGTTTGAATCTTCTTGATTAAGCTAATCAAAATTAATTATATTTATCAACTTTCTTGTAGTATCCTTCTCCTTTGACAACTTCAAACCATTCAAAATATGCATAATGATTACCTCATGCTCTTGGTATTTGGGCATCATTTCCCCAACTATTGTCACCAACTCTTTATCTTCTTACATTATAACAACTACAAGATTGAGGGCACTAGGTGATTCTAATGGTGTCATTAAGTCTAAATGGTTGTATACCTTATTAGTTGTGTGTAAAACTAATAATTTTAATTTATTTTTGTCTCCTTCTAAATTATTTAATAATTAATGTATTTTGGAAATATGAGGGGATAATTTAGCCCACATTAATACCAATTCCTCTAAGGAATTATAAAATTTAGATGTAACCTCCTATACTTTACCTTCAATACCTACTAGAATGTGAACTATATATTGTTGTTCCTTTATTTATTCTAGTTCTACTTCTAGCTCTATCTTGCCTTTTATTTTCCTTCATGCAGTGCTACCATGGAATCTTTGTGATCTTCATCTAGAGACATAAATTGTTAACTATTGGGGGAATACCCCAATTTTATATTTTTCCTTTTAGATAAGGCATAAACTTCCTTTTTTAGAACCATTTCCCTACCAGATTCATTCTCCAAATTTCTCTTTCTGACCCTTTAAATGCTCCTAGAAGGTTTATAAAATAATTTTATTATTGATGAGAGCTATGTAATATTGAAATTGGGAATTTTGGAAGCCTTATCTCTCAGATCAATTATCCATGGAGAAATAAATATCTAGTTAGGGTCTATTTATTTCTTGCCTTCAGCTACAACCTATTTTAGATTTTATACTGACTATTTATTTTTATCTCCCTTGAGGATTATCTCAAGAAGGGATGGAAAAATGATCTTGGACCAATAAACCCATCTATATTAGGGGATTTTATGGACTATAATGACTTGGTTTCCCCTCTTTCCCTTGCCTGAGATTCTGATAGTGGTCTCTTGATATGAACTAGTGGATGGCATTAGAAAAGTGATTTCTATATATGAAACATGAAGTTAAGAAGTGGCTAGGGATATTTTAATTTTATTATATACCATTTTCTCCTCATGGTCTTTATTGTGGTAGTCTTAAATGGAATACTAGTAGTGGAAATAGTGGATGTAGGTGGCACTATGGGGGAAGAAGAGGCAATGGTGGTAGTAGAATCCTTCTCTACCTTACGAGTGAGCAGAGGGATGTGCAAGAGAATAGAGGATGACAATGAAACATTAGGGGTAAAAGTGATATCTTCTACCCTGGGAGTTTTCAAAATAGAGGAAATTAAAACTAAACTAAAAGTAGGAACATATGAAGAAATTACGAAAGTGGGGTCTAAAGGTTGATCCTTTTTACATATTAAATCATCTATGGTTAGTGCCTTCCCTTTATCATCCATAAGGCTTAGTGCTTTAGCTCTTTATAATTATTATTCTTCATCAAGTTCTCTCTCTTCCTCCACTTATTCTTGAGGAACTGAGGGTAGGCTATGTGGTTAATCCACCATTGGACCATATGTGAGGGGTGCCCTTGGTTTCCTCTTATAATTAATGGTGGTCTTTACCTATTGAGATTTCTGTATAACTACATTGTATAGATTCATATACAATGTAGCTATAGTTGGGTGCTCTGGGTCTTCTTCATTAGAGTAATCTAAATCAGTTGGATCCCTTAGAGATCCCCAATCTCTTTCGTAATATATTTTAGCAAAAGGAGAATTTATTTCAAAGGTTCCACTTATACCTCTATCTACTATGGGGGTTGGCTATTCCAAAAATATGAAGTTGTCTATCCTATAGGAAGTGATAATCTAGTGCACATTTCCTTCACTAAAATTTAAGGATCTTGTTGAATTTTCCTTAAATGGTATTATTTTAGGAATGAACTGTTTGTCCTTTCTATGACCTAGTCATAATCCTTTGCATTCAAAAATATAACATCATGGTCATAGGGGATATGTTGGTATGAGATACCAAAACCCTCAGTAAGCCTCTATATATAACCGTGGGGGTTTTAGTCTCTGTGTGGCATAATGGGTAAGTGATATCTATTTCTCTTATTTCCTACATATCCAAAATGCTTATTTTATGTGTAACACATTTTGATAATGATCATGTGCTCTTATTATTCTTTATTAAGTCCCATCAAAACTCCACTAGAGTTTATAAGCAATTTCTTGCTTTGTTAGCTTGCTTGGTACATATTTGGGGAGGTGTAGGGAGTGGACCTTATGACAAGTTATAATGATCACTATGTAGTTAAGATAGAACCAATAGTTACCCCTACTAAATAGTTTGTTTTCTATGCTTTCTCTAATTCTGGGTAGTGGAGTCCCATGGATTGCTTACCATACTTGAGGATCGACATCCTAAGAAATTTGGAGCATGTGTTTTGTGTATGCATAAATATGCATGAAATGATAATACTCAAAAATATGATTCTTGAAATAATCTATGGCAAGGATCCAAAAATCACCAAGGAACTTATATACCATTGCCGTTAAGACCTCTAGAAGATAAGACATCATACAAAAGTGGCCAACTCGAGTGGGATGCTTTCTCTTATGTAGAATTTGTTATCTCAATTAGAAGCTAATAATTTCACCTAGGGTAAAATTTGCATCATTGGTCATCATCATATGCAATAATGACACCCAATCCAAATTAATAAAATGGATGTTAGGCATGCCATACATGTTATTTAGTAACACAATCCCAATATGAACCCTTATTTTAAATTTTTAATGGGGGTGGGATTTTTTCCTTTATAGGTCATTGTCTCCCAAGGGAGATTCCATGAGCTCAACACTTTGTCCATTGATTTTTTTTGGTTCCATGAAACTAGTCTATGTTTATCAAAAATTTCATCTAGAAATATAAAAGATAGATACCTTTCAAAGTAATCTTCAATGATGCAAGCCATGACTATCTGGTGATCCATGTGGTGTAAAAATTCATCCTATGTATTCTTCCCATCAAATAATAAATATTATAGAAGGTCAATCAGGGCATGACCTCAGGCTTAGTCATCACCAAGTGGAGTGCTTAATTTTTTAAGGAGAACAAGCTTGTAATGAATTAAAATTCTGTGGTGGATAGATTTCCTATAGTAAACACATGTCAATAACATCCAAAACATCCCATAATTTTATGTAATTTCCATACCTATTATCAAAGATAGTTGCATCATATACAATGTTTGTGAACTTAGTTGAATCCTTGATGGAGAATGGTGATGGAAAAATTACTCCTCTAAAACTATTAAATGATAATGCCATTATAATTATGTAAATGCTCAAAGTCTATTTACATGCTCTTAGAAAAAATTCCTCTTCACTAGTCTCTTGTTTTCTTGTAATGAATTAATAGGTAGCTAGAGATTTCATTCATAGGATAGTAGTTGAGTTAAAATTTATTTGTGGGAAAAGAATACATCATAGATGCATGTCATGTATATAACCTTATCACTAAATTTAAGTTCATGCATTATAACATTCATATGTTTGTATTACCTACATAGTTCAAATTTCATTAATTTAGTTGGTGGGTATCCTTTGAAAGTAACAGGAAATATTTTTGCTTTGTTAGCTAAGTCTAATGGGATTTTAGTAATAAGAAATTAGGAATCAGGTTTTGTGTTAGGAATAATCGAACATAATGTTTGAACAAATCTTCTGAACATAAATCCCAATGAAAAGTTTGAACACAAAGTTTGAAGACCAAAATATGTCGAAACAAATGTTTAAATAAAAGCTCTAAGCAAAAATACTGAATTGCATAAAGGCAATGATGACTATTTTGGAAAATCTGACTAATAAAAAATCCTTAACACAAGTTTCAAATAAAAATATTGATATAAAATTTCCAAATAAGGAGTCCAAAAATAACTAAGTCTATCAGAGCAAATGTTCAAAAAACATGTCTGAAATAGAAAGTCTAAATACAAAGTTTGATGAGTAAGACCTAAAAATAAGTTTTAAAGAAAAAAATTCCCTGATAAGATAGACTGAGAAAAATGTTTTAATACCAAGTCTTGAATGATTTATTTAATGAAAAACTAAGTCTCAAAACCTGCATAGTATATTAAAAAATACCCAAAAGGCATTAGAAAGTTAGTGAAAAATCTAAAATAGAAATGATTTTTTCTTCCAAGTGTAAATACTAATGAGAAATTTGATAGAAATTACATAGCTTCATAAAGGAAAGCCTCAAAAAACAAGGTAAAAATCCAAAACTTTGGGTCACCTTTATTTCAAGAAGAAAAGGGGGATGTTTGGTACAACACATTTACCCTTAGTAACATTGAATTTTATCTTCTTAGGGTTGAGTGAGATTCTAAACCTTCTACTTCTTTCAAATATTAACTATAGATGGCCTACATGATCAATTCTATTCTTTGAGAAGATAGTGAGGCCATCTATATAAATGATGATGCATTTGCCTATCATCCCTTAAAATGCATGATCCATGGACCATTGAAAGGGATATCATGTGTTAATCAAGATAAAAGACATCTTATTATATGCACAAGTAATACACTTCATGGTAAATTTAGTATTCATCTTATCTTGAGATTTTACCAGCATCTAGTTATAACTTGGTAATCCTTCTAAGGACATCATTCTAGAACCACTTACTACACAAATCACTTCATCTGGAGAAGGTAGAGGGTAGTTTTATTTATCACAAGATCTATTAAGGTTCCTATAATTAATACATAATATGATTTCCCCATCATTTTTTTATTGGAACCAAATCGATAACCCAAGTTGAATGCTTGGTGGGGAACACTAGCTTAACACTTAATAATTTTTGCACTGCCTTCTAGATAAGTGGTTTCAAGATGGAATCCATTGGACTTTGTCTTTGGCTAAATGGATTATGGTATGGATTTATTGGGATGGTATGGGTGATAAATATTGGGTTAAAACTATTTAAGTCTTCATAATCCCATGTAATCACATCTTTATACTGGATGAGAAAATATCTCACATTTTTATTTTCTTTTGGACTGTAGTTGAGACCAATGTTGACATAATATGGATCACTTTCATCTCCCAATTTTTCCTTGTTGAACTTAGATTCATTAAATTTTGGATTCCTTTGTTGGGATTAGGGATCCATATCAAGTCCTCTTGGAAAGGAAACTATTCCCATAAGAAGGTGGTTTTTCTTGAGTTGAATGACTTCTTCTCCCAATTCCTCCTACCATAAATAATTAAACTCTTTATCATCAATGATTTGGGATTCAAACTAAATTGAATTAGTTAATAATTGGAAAATCTATTGATCATCATCAAAAGCCTAGAAATTTTATACATTATTAGGAGTAGATGGTCAAGGTATGAGTTTTAAATAGAACCTTTACACTTTGGAATCTTGTAATGTTACCAAATTGGTAGGTGAAGTGGTTAAGTGGCTAGTGAATAAATAGACTTATTCTATTCTCTAGTAATATCCACTATATTAAATGGCTCAAATGATTCAATAAAATACCAATCACTATGTTTTTACCTCTTGATATATGACAATTTACACTGGTATTTATTATTATCTTGATTAATCACTAGTTCTAAATCTCCATGTATTAGTTGTTGCTTGATGTAGTCATATAAAATGCAAAAATTGGTAACTTGAGCATGGATAATGACACTCAACCCTTAGGTCACTCTTGATTACTATCATGACCCTCATAAGCATATTTTAACTATTTCTCAATCATTTATAGCCTTCTAGACTTGATCTCGACTGAGTTAGATCCCTCTTTCCATGATATATCCATCTCCCTAGGTCTCATGCTTAGGACAATAGCACTGGTACCACTCTTGTCTACTTTGGTGTTATTGTCTAAGTCCATTTCAATCCCCAATGGTTAATTTATTCTAGTTTCCCATCCTTCTCCTTACTGGCATAATGCAAGCACATTCAACTCATGACCAATAGATCCTTATAAAATCCCATTCAAAGATCATTTTGAAATGGTTGGTAATTATCACTAAACAAGGAAGAATAAAATCAAGACTACTCAAGCAATCTTCCCTATTCTCTACAAATAGCCATCCAACACACTTACATGCTTATTCAAATCCTTATACCAATACCTAGCCACCTCAAGCACATCGATTTTGACATTCTTCATCTTCATACACATAATTACATAAATCACGTCATGTGGGATAACTACATATAGATTGATCCCTCTTTAGAGTATTGATATGTAGGCAACATGACCACATAAGAGGTGTGGATCCACATCTAGTGAATCTTACACACTCTAACCCCCCCTCTTTCTTTAAATCGGTCAAATCACAATGAAACATATGTTTTGAAGAGGAAATATACTCTACATGGAGGTATATAAACTTCAAACTACCGAAACTTTAGGAAAAGGGTCACATAGTCTTGGTGAAAAAAACCCAAAAAGTTCATATCCTCAAGACAATAGTGAAAAATGTGGACTATAGTGCTAGTGTCATTCTTATTTAGTTCTAGCACCCCTATCCAAAAAAAGATTGAAGTTTAGATCTTAGTTTATGACAGTATCCTAGTCTTGCATAGTGAATTCTAGCCTATGTCTTAGTCATATCAGTTAGTGTCCAACTAAGTATTCTTTTCCATCTCTTATTACTATTTTTAGAAAGGTTAAAATTTCAATAAAGTTTACACAAATTAGTAGCTTAATTATTGCATATTTATTTACTAATTTTAATACTCAAACCCTTTAACAAAATTAGGAATAATACACCAATATTCCCATAACTATTAATTCATTTGGTGAACCTAACTTACTTTGTTTACACATAAAAACCCTATAAATCCTACGATAGTTTTCCTACTCATTTTTCCTATACTTTTCTAATTTTTACCTACATAACAAAGTTATAAATTAGCATTAAATTTTAAAATTTCATAGTAATTTTACAATAATTTTCTTTCAAACCCTAGTTGCCCATACTAGGTCCTAGTATTTTCCCAGTAATTTTCCAATACTTTTATGATTTTTTACTAGCATATTTAAATTTAAAAATTCAATAGTAATTTTTAAAAACATTTGTTTTTCAAAACCCTAGTAACATACACTAGGTCTTATTAAATCACAAATTTTTCAATAACTTTCTAATCTTTTTACTTGCATATCTAACTTAAAAATTCACTTTAAATTTCAAAATTTCATAGTAATTTTTCAAGTAATCATATTTTAAACCCTAATTTTATATACTATGTCCCATTGCTTCTTGAGGTGTCACCTTACTTCTAAAATCAAATTGCACATCGAAACAAAAATGGATCTCACTTATTTCCAAATATTTCTTACATTTCTTGTAAATAATAAGGAGACCATACTTGGTCCTATCATTTACATGAATAATTAAGTTTACCATATGTTAATGTAAAGTTTCATTCTTTCCCCTTCATGCTTAATTTTCATAACAAGGGATGATATTGGAAAAATTATTGCTAAACATGCACAAGATTTCAATATATATTTTGTACTCTCTCTCTCTCATGTGGAATAATTTCCAACTCTATTTTGCTAAACATGTTAGAAATATTATGTTACAAGTCAAATCTCTTTATGAATTAATGCACAATTACTTTCTCTCTACCCTTTTCTTTCTATCTCTCATATGGAAAAAATTTCAAGTTTATCTTGCTACCCATATTAGACATATCATAATACATGTAAAAGTTCTTTATGCATTAGTGCATAATTTCATGCTCTCTATCCCTTGTTTTCTATCTCTCATGTGGAATATTATTTATAATCATATTGCTATACAACCTATAACTCCACTTACATGTATTTCATCTCATATACATGGTTTCTATCTGATATACCTAACTCCTTGGCTACATGGTTTTTTATATAATCTAGCATACATTCAACCTATAACTTCTTCAAACCATTTTCAACATATGTTATTACATGTTCAATTACAACCAACTAGGGTTTGCACATGTAAGACTCTAATGGATCAAATCATCAATATGAGTGAGTTAATTTTAGATTTATAAACATAGAATCATATATTACATTAAAATATCATAACATTGGAAAATCATATTATAATGGAAAATCCTCAAAGGCACCCTACTGCCAATCATGTATATGTACATTCACGTAGTCAATTGGTTACATGAAATTTTACATAACATAACAAAAAATCACAAAAAAGTCAATATACAATTAGTGATTCAAAAAATATTCAAAAATTAAATAAGAGTTTAATTGAGTTACTAGGATAAATGATTAAATCTGAGTTGATCAAACTACCTCCTCTTCTAGTGAAAAGATCCATATATTATTGTGCATATCATAGAATGCATGGGCATCACAAAGATTCATTTTTAGCATTGAAACAACATATATAATATATAATTTCTAATTATGAAAATATATAAGGTAAATTAGTCAAGCAATCCCTAGTGACATAGGAACACATTCATAAAGGATCATACTCAAAAATAGTACAAAATGGTTACCAAAGCATAACTCAAACCAACAAAAGCATTAAAAAGAAAAATTAGAGCAACAAACAATACCATAAGTACATGTAAAGCATGAAAAAGATGAAAACCTACCTTTCAAAAATGAGGATCAATTTTTAAAGTAGTATGGGTTTGGTCAAAAATATCTACAATAGTTTGATTATCAAGATCCGAGGTTAGGCAAGAAGGCTCAAGGCATCACTACTCCTATTCTTGAATTTGATAATATTTTTCACCAAGGTTTGGGATTTATTGAACATCCTAAGACAAATCATTCATAGACATAATTTATCAAAAGAAAAGATATAGATATAATAAAAGTCAACAAAAGTATTCCATTGGTTCACAATCAAGAACAAAATGATGAGTGGAATAATATAGGTTATTATGATTTATAAGATACCATCAATGAATCCAAATATTCAGTGTCATATTCATAGCCATTCCCTCATGCTTCACAATCATGTATGATTACTTTGTTTTATACAAGACACCATGTTATAGAATCTCACATGAGACTCATTGGTTAGTATCATCTCTTCTCAGCCTTACTTGTACAAAGTTTCTTTTTACTTACTTTTACATAGATTTTTAGTATTACTTGTACATAGTCTCCTTATGCTCGATTGTACATAGATCAAATCAAAAAAACTCAAAAACATTAAAATATATTAAAATTTTAAAAAATAAAAATATTTAAAAATATAAAAATAAGCAAATAATTCAAAAACACCAAAAATATTTCAATTGTATTCATCATCCATGATTTACATTTATATTGCTATGCTATACTTACATTTATTATGCTATGTTATTGTTTGTCAATTTATCTACATTACCATGCTTCACTTGATCTTATTTGAGTGTGTGCAGTGACATCCAACTCCTTAATTGCTTCACTCTACCCATTGAAGGAATATCTTACTTCTACATTCAAGACATACATCGATATATTTACCCACTAGGGGAATATTCTATATGACTACACCATCCAGGTTATGTTTTTCCTACATGACACACTCTAGTTATCATGTTGATGTACATTACTTATTAGCTTACATAGATCACTATATCGATACTCACTAGTATAAGCACTTGCGAATTTCTTATCATATACCTAGTCTTATACTAACATGTCTTATATAATTTAACATTATTTATTTGATTAGTTAGATGCTATAATATTTCTATTATTTACATACTTTATTTTCTTGATAAGCATATCTTGATGTGATTGCATTTCCCAATTCTTGTTTGTCCCTTATATGTGCCTTATGAAATTCTCCAATGTCCTTTACTTATATTTATGTGTGTGTCTTTGAACATTTACCAATGTCCCTTGCTTGTACTCTTCTATGTGATTTTGGCTTTCACACAGACCTTGATTATTTCAACTATATGTATATTTGGCATTTTAACATTCCTTGTATGCATGATTTTAGTTTGAGTGACATGTGTCCATGTCACTTGTTTGCTTGGCCATTTGTCCACCCTTTTATGACTCTTGCTTTGTACGTTGTATGATTGATTGCTTATTTGATTCTCATTGTTTGCTATGCCATGATCCACATCATGTATTATTACTAGTTTTTTGGATGCCATGATGGACATCATGCTCCATCCCGCAAAATAACAACTAACAAATAATAAAACTTTTAGTTTTAGTTCAATACATAACACATGTTATTACATTGTTATATCTATCTAGGGATTCCCTTGTTGTTCTAATAATCTCTCAATATAAACCATGGTATATGTTGATATATCTTATCGATTATCATTGTTATATCATGTATCTTTTTATCATAATAAAATTTTAGGGCTCTTTCATCTAAGAGAAGTCATTGTAGGGTCTTCATTCCTACCTTTAGAAGAGGGGGAAATAAATAAGGATTTTTTCACAAAGATTAGAGCTCCTAATAGTTAAAAAAAGTAGCATTCAATACACCCATAATAACAACTAGACACCTAAATAGTCATAGAAAACTAGGTATACAATGAAAATATCAAAATAGTTACTAGATTTGGCCTAGGATAATAGTGCCCAACTTAGACTATAGTATTAGTGCCACTAGTGTCCACTTTTGGTGTTCTTGTCTAAACATCAAAATAACTAGACTTTCTAGAAGTAGGTATAAAAGTAGGTTCGAATACATTTTTGCACAGTCAGACCAATTTAGAATTAATAGTTTTCAACACACTTTTTCTCAAAAATTCTATGCATAGGGAAAATTATGTACAACATGATGGATCTCACTTCTATTTTTAGATATAGTAGTTACTATAACTTCCAAATCAAAATCCATTTTTAGACACCAGTGATTGGGGTCAATGTGCACAACACATTTGTTTTATTTTCTTTCTAAGTTCAACATTACCTAGACATTATTAGTAGTTACATGCCTTATTCCATCTACATGTGGTTGACATAATTTTGGATTTGGCTTTTGTACAATCCTAACTTCCACATTTTTCAATGGATTTCATGTAATCCTAGTTCACAAATTTTGAAGTGGCTTTCATACAAGTCTAACCTCCATCTTTTGGAGTGGCTAAGAGTGGCCTAGTTTCTAGCATACATTTAGTCATCCATGCCAACATTGTCAAATCATAGTAAATTTATGGGATTCAATAGCGATCACATATGATATACATTTCATACTAGTATCAATTCATAGCTTCACTTCATGGAGCAATGATGGAGCTAGAGGACTAGATAGCCTTTGTATTATTGAGCCACCTATTCAAAGGGATTAGAAACATAGTCCAAACATAGATCAACACATCCATGATCATATAGCTTCACTTAGTGGGTGATGATGGAGATAAATAGATAGACTTTGTATTCTTGAGCCACTCTCAAGGAATTAAGCACTTAGCTCTGTTCATGATATTACTCTTTATATAACATCATCCAACATTATCTAGCATTACTCAACATCACTCAATATCACAATAGGTTTTGTATTGGTCTTCATACCTGGTGAGGTGTATTCATTCCTTTCTCTTCATGTCTCTCTTACCCAACCTTATGTATTATTATTTTATTTATAGCATATCTAGTAAGAACTGATCTACTCTTTTTTTTCTTGTAGATTTCAACTTTATAGTGTGCTCTCTCTATGCACACCAAACATCACATAGCTTCATGAGTTTCACCCTTATAAGTAAGTTTAGGTTGCTTTATATTTTTCTTTTATACTAATATTTCACTTTTTAGCATCACTATAATAAATGGGGAAAAATGTAGTCATATAAAATGTGAAAATTGGTAACTAAAACATGGCTAATGTTACCCAACCCTTAGGTCCCTCTTGCTTGCTCTCATGACCATCATAGGAATCTTTTCACTATTTACCAATCATCTATAGCCTTCTATACTTGATCCCAACTAAGTTATACCCCTTTTTATATGACAAATTCATCCCCCTAGGTCTCATCTACTCAAGATAATAGCACCACACTAAGAATATATCACCAATGCCACTCCCATCCACTTTTGGTTTTGTTATCTAAGTCCATTTATATATCCCTAAAATTTAATTTATTTTAGTTTCCCATCCTTCTCCTTATTGGCTTAATGTGAGAAAATTCAACCCATGACCAATAGATCCCTATAAAATCCCATTCAAAGATCATTTGGAAAGGGTTAGAAATTATAACTAAGGAAGAATACAAGAAATCTTCCTTATTTTCTACAAACATCCAACCAACACCCTTACATGCTTATTAAAATAATTATACTAGTCCTTAGCCACCTCAAGCAAATCCAATTTAACATTTTCATCTTCATACACATAATTTCACAAAGCACATCAAGTGGGAGAACTACATATAGCTTGATCCCTCTTTAGAGTATTGGTATGTAGGCAACGTGCCCACACAAGGGGTTTGGATCCACATCAAATGAGTATTACACACACTAATCCCCCCTCTTTCTTGAAATTGGTCAAATCATAATGGAACATAGGGTTTGAAGATAAAATCTACTCTATATGGAGGTCTATAGACTTCCATCTACCAAAACTTCTTGGATAGGGTCATACAGACTTGTCAAACAAAATCTAAAAAGCTTAGATCCTTAGGATAATAGTGATAGAGGTGGACTACAATGATGGTGCCACTCCTATTTAGTTCTGATTCTCCTATTCAATTAAAAAATGAAGTTTAGATCTGATTTTACAATAGTGTCCTAGTCTTTCATAGTGAATTATATCCTCTATCTCAACCATATCAGTTAGTTTCCAGCTAAGTCTTCTTTTCCATCTCTTATTACTTTTTTTATAAGGTCAAAATTTCAATCTAGTTTACACAAATTAGTATTTTAATTATTGCATATTTATTTTATATTTTTACTACTTAGACCTTTTAACTAAATTAGGAATAATACACCAATATTCCAAAAATAAGTGCCTCATACAATGTTTTATTATTTATGGAAGGTAATTATAATCTATACATTTTAAAGTAATTATTAACTTGTTTTAATTATTTTTCATCAATCCTTGATAATTATTTATATATTAAACCATCAAAATGGAGAGTCCATAAATGGGAAGGTCCATGAAATTATTGGTCCTATATTTCACATTTGGTGGTGAAGGTGTAAATCCCAAGACTATGATATTTATAATTAACCTATCCATTATTGATGTTATATTACATGATGGTATGTTTCATAGTAGGCTCCAAATGAATTCAAATTTGATTCATAATTCCTCTCCATGGCAACCATATGCATGGTAAGTCTTTCACCACATATCCATTTAGCATTTTTGACCAATCTTTGCTTAGTAATAGTCTATCTCCTTCTAGGATATCTACCACTGGTATGTATATATTGATATATATGAATGGATTAGAAGCAACCTAAATAGGCATGTTATTCAATTCTCCAACCATGATCACTATTGTATTTTATAACTGTGAAACCATCCTCTTGGATGGGCTTGGAGTTAATCAATGTTTTTGGCAAATGGACATTGGCATTATAGTAGTTGAAGCTCCTAAATCAACTAAGTAGTTATGTATATTATTATCAAATGCTCTAATAGTTAAGAAAACAAGGAACCTCTAGATTAATTTTGTATATGATGTTTATATGAGTATATTTTAGATTATCTATAGTATATTTCCTTGTAATAAATTTCCATAGAAGCTCTTCCTATTCTATAATCTAAGACAAATAATGTAGGTTTATGTTTGAATTTATGTTCTTCATGTATTCAATGATGTTGTATTCTCCTTTACCCTATGTTTTCAAGTTCAAAGGATGATTTTTCAATTTTGGTGGATGTGTATTATTATCAACCTTTGGATTCAAGGGGATATTCATGTTGTTTAGAGGAATAGACATGGTGAATGGATATTTGTTCCTCATATTTTTGTTGGCTCTCTAAATCTAATTAAAATAATAGACCTCATCTAAACTATCCTTTAGTTCATTATTATCATTACTTGGTAATGGAAAATCATGATTTTCAATGACTAGAATTACTCTCAATTAACTAAAAGCATGAGATGATTTTATTTGATTATTCATTAAATATTGCCTCACCATTTATCTTTGGAATATTTTAGGAGCTACACAAAACTCAATACATTCAAGCTCACCATGTTATGACATGTTATGAACCCTACACTAACTAGTCAAGCTCATCCATATTATGTTAATCTTTGGAATCCTATTAGCTTTATGTTGTTTTTTATTAGTTTTAGGCTTGTTAAAATGCCTATTATATATTAGAAACTTAAAATTATGATTATTTTTATATCTTGTGACATTTCCCATATACTTTTGCATGTTTAAAAAGTCATTACTCAACTTTTGAAACATCTTCTAGATATAATCCAATTCTAACTTAGTAGAATCTATACCCTGAACCACTATAGTATTAGTTGGGATTGAATGTTGAATTTGCTGATAAGTGCTCATCTATACATGATTTTTTGAAAATCCATGATTATGATTTGGTGTCAACTATGTAGGATAAGTCAATGCATATAATTGATTAAGGAACTAAATTAATGGTTTGAAAACTATCATTAAAACTAAGAAATTTTGAAACTTTACATTGCGAGTGTTGATTGGCTCATTGGCCTCCCTCTTCATATTAATGAAGCATTGATATATAAGATTTGGGATGGTAACCTACCCAAATTGAGTAATAAAAGTGCATTGATAGTTATACCATGAAGTAAGTAAACCCCATTATAAATCAAGGTACCAATCATAAGAATCATCTTATAATTTGAATGGGAAAATATGGCATGTAGTGACTTCATCAATAATATTCATCAATAACAAGGAAGTCTTAAAAGACTTGATAATTTCTCAACTATTCTTTCTCCCGTAGGAGAGAAAGAAATCAGGAACTTCTCCAGATTCCTTTTGTAGATTATGCATGTCACCTATAATAGTAATAGAAAACCTCATCAAATAAGGATGATCCATAGGATGATCTAGTTTGAGGTATTGTGGGGGAACTTGGTTTATATCTAGGCCTTTGGTAGGTTGATAATGGTGAAATCAAAAGACTAGATTAGGCCCTAGACCTAATTAACTTCCTATAGGGATGGAAACACATAGTGGACGTCCTTATAGTTCCATAAAAGGGGATGTTGATGAGGTTTTTTTAACACCAAGCCCTAAATGAGGTAGCCTATAACATTTTAGGATATATATGGAGATAAAATCCACTCCATGGTAGGAGTTGTAAGTATGGGTTAAAAAACCAAGTGGTGGATTAGTTGGTTCAAGTATGCAAGTTATTAACCCAATGTGTGGGTAATTGCATCTGAAAATAAATATAAACCCACCTAAGTTTAGTATTTTTAAACTTAAATTAAATGGTTTAAATCTTGAAAATGAATTCCAAAAGGGGAAGGTAGAGTGAAAAATAAGGCTTTGTAATCACAAGAGGGATTAATTCTAGGTTGGTCTCATTCATAGAAAAGTGTTTTGAAACTAATTTTTACTATGCAGCTCACATGATTAAAAACATAGTGAGGGGGTAGGAGGGTAAATGATATAGTAAAATATAATATCTCAACTAAAGGATACCCCTATTTATATTAGTTATAGCACACCCTTATGTTTGAACAATATAGCTTAGATCAAAGAGGTATCAAAGGAAATTATTTATCACTCTTAGAAATATATATTATGAAAGACACTTCTACACACTTTGAGAAAATAAATATTCAACCTTATTGCATAAAATTAATAAAGTTTTCCAATCATTAAATAAATATTACATATCTTATATCAAAATACATTACTCATAACAATAAGGAATTATAAGTAGCATTTTCACAATTTGAATTACAAGATCAACTAATAGGAAAGTAAACATAGTTAATGACATAGAATTGGAATATAAAATCATCAACACCCTTTCCTGACAATCAAAGATCTCTTCTTCTATTAATACAATTATAGTTCTCCCTCTAGAATGGGATAGTTAAAAGTATAGATAGATTTCAGTAGGTGTCCCCTCATCCTAAAAATCCATTTGAAGTACCAAAATTACATGCTATTAATAAACATGAATGTTCCACTTGGACATGAACTCTACATATATAATTAAAAATTTCCAAACCTACATCTTCAGAGTAATACATATACAAAACCATGAAACATGTAAATGTTTTAATATTCTATAGTTAAATCTTACATGCATTCATAAAGTAGAAATAAATTTTAGTTACATTCATAAATTTACATGAAAAATATGTATAATGTTAACTCAAAAATAATATGGTTTACTCTTTATTGGGGCATGCATGGTTCGCAGAGTAGAAATACGATTTGAACTACAAGATGGAGTTGAATTAAAAATTCTAAACATGGATTATTTCTTCACTTCCTAATCCTAATAATTCTTGTATCTAACATCATATTTAAATATTATTATATCCATGTTTAGAAGAGATAGAATGCACACACTAATGACTTTATTCAATAGGCATCCATGCTCAACCTTTGTATTTATGAATTTCAGCTAGAAAATATCCACTTCAATCAGCTTTTTTGTAATAAAATTAATTTCCTACTCTATTTCTTCCAAAGTATACCACTAAATATTTTGTTTGAAATTAGCATATGTTTTTTGGATTAACATTTCAAATTTTTTCCTATCCATTAATTGACATGAAGTGTCTCTATCTTAAGACAACCTTAATTATTCTAAAATTTGTAACACATGTTTCTCATTCTCAACCTACTTTGGGATCAAGGTTTATGTAGTTGAGACCCAATCTCAAGATTAATATTTTTTGATGACCAACAAATTCATAACATTGTATACCTCAAATGGTGTCATCACATCCAAATGGATGAAGAGCTTATTGGTTGTATATAAGATGAAGAAATTTAGTTTTTCATCCTCTTTCAAAGTATTGAACAATTTGGATGTCCAAATCAAATGGGGAGATAATTATACTTTCATTTGATTAATAGTGTTTAGAATATTCTATAGTTTGAGAGTTGAATTTTGGAAATCATCCTCAATATCTCAAGGAACATGAATGATTTTTTATTGTTCCCACACTTGATTTATATCTTGTTTTAGTTCTCTAGCTTTCTCAGTGCCTTTATGGAGTTCTAACAAAGCCCCTATGTGGATTCCTAACTAAATTGAAAGGCCCTCATTATAAGGATACTCTAAAATTCTATAATTCTTTCTCTTAGATAAGAAAAAAACATCCTATCTCTCTTCAAGGATCAGCCCCATAATATATTCATATTATAGTTTTGTCTTCCTAACAGTTTTTATAATCCATATTGACTTATCATGAATATATAGTATAGTGGGTAACTCTATGATCACCAAATTGGGATTCTAAATGGTTTGGGCTTGTAGGTCTACCATACACTATGGAATTACCAATTGTTAAAGGTCAATAAACTAGGTGTCTTGGGAAAGATATTTTGACAAGACATCCTCCAAAGATTACATAAGTGCCTCCATATGGAGTGGATCTAGTAAGGATGTAAAAATGATTTTTGTTACTTGAAAGTGCCAAATTGAGGCATGAGATGAACAATATATATGGGATTCTAACCTACTATTTTGGTTGATACAATTGAATTAACTTGAGTGTTAGTCAAAGGTGGCATTATTAGACAGAATTGAGTAGATTAGATAAACAATTGCATATTGGTAAGTGCTCCTACAGTTTTCTTAAAATGAATTTTCTTGGATCTAAGATCCCTTGGTAAAACATGGGAAAGATTAAAATTATTAATCATAATAGTTGAATCAATGGGAGTAGTTATAGGAATACAAAAAATAATAGGATCAATATAAATAATAGAGATAATAAGAATTGAGGAAATAATAAGATCTAAATAAAGTGATGTAGTAATGGAATCACTTCAATTCTTAGTATTTATTTTTGCCTTTCCTTTGACTCCTTAGAGGCTTAGGACCTTAAAACTATCTAGTTTCTCCTCCTCATCTATAAAATTATCAACCATAGGATGTTTTCCACATTATATTGCTACTTATGCATATGTTTGGGTTTTTCCTTGGTTTACAATTTCTCCTTGGGATAATGTCCTAGAATATGAACTTGTATGAACCTTGGAGGCTATGGGTTTCATATTGTAATGAGGAACTAGATTCTCAATCAAGGGAGTAACATCTTCATTAATGGAAGATGAAATATTCAATTTAGGGTAAAAAGAACCAAACTCATGTCAAGGAGCCTTAAATATTTAGAGTCAAAAGAATCAATGACAATCATCTCTCCTATTCCTCCCAAAGAACTTTTAATAGTAGGGGCTTCCTACACACATTGATATTACTTTAAAACTGTCATCACATTTTGTGGGGGTGATTGGGATAGTTACCCTTATAGATATTATCGTTGGGAAGGCCCTAGGGACAAATAATATATTGAAGCCCATCCACATAGAGGTGGAAGTATGGTGTGTGCCTCTTAAATTATGATGGATGGATCCCATTGTATCACCATGAATAGATAATAAATTAGTCCATCCATTTGTTCCCTATATAGGACCTAACTATAATCATTTACATTTAATAAAATAAATTATTATTCATATGGATCATGTTAGTAAGGGATGCCTATGCCTATGACATGTTTTTGAATGTGGCCCTTGGGATCACAATGCTTGTAATGTAAGATTCCAATTAATATAATTACATAATTTTTACAAACTTGTCAAATTTATTCCTATATGTATAACACATTTCACCTATCCTTAGATAAGATACATAAAAAAAGCTTTTATGTTTCTTCTTCATGTAATTATCAATTCTCCACTAGAGTTGGTATGTTATTTCTTATTCTATCAATTTGTCTGGGATATACTTGGGTAGACATAAAGGTCAAACTTTGGTTCCTACAACTATGATCACTATATAATCTAGGTAGAATCAGTAGTCCCCCCTTGGATATAATGTTTTCTTGATGTTCTCAGATATTTGGGTCAGGGGTTCATCATGGATTACATTCTAGAATTAAGGGTAAATATTATCATCAAACTATATAATTTTCTCCATATGTGAGTAGATATATAGGAAATAATCAAAGTCACACACCCTATTTTTGATGTAGTTTGGTTTTGAGATCTAGTGTGATCCATAATGAATGTAAATAATCACCATAATCACATCTAGTAGGTAATACATCTTGAAAAAATGGATACCAACTAGTCTCTTATCTTTGTGGAACATTTCCCCCTAAATATTAGCATTGATAATATCTCCCATGGTAAAGGTCAATTTTGAGGTCATCAATAAATTCAGAAATAACACCCATTCTAGTTGAAAGTAGTGGATGCTATCACACCCATAAAATATATTCAACATGGCCATCCCAATATGAACTCATATCCTAAATTTGGTAATAAGCATGAGAGTTTTTTCTTTGAGTGTCACCTTCTCTCTTGGGATGATCCATTTCCTTATTTCACTCTTAATGGTGTCAATAATTCTCCACAGTATATGTCCATCATACATGGTGTCTATAATGGGGAGTCATAGTTATCTCTAGAATACATCCCCCAATATACAAACCATAACTATTTTATGACTTCCATGGTTTGGGAAGCTATCAAATACCTATCCTATAAAGAAAAAGTCTTGAAATAGTTTAATTAATGGCATCACATCAAGTAATTTCTAGGGTTTTAATGGTAGGAAATCAACTACTAAATATTTTTCTCAATTTTCAAACTCTTCTCATAAGTAGGCATATCAACATCCTCCAATGCATCCCATAGAGCTATATAATTGGCATATTTATCATCAAATACCACCACATCAAATATTGTGTCTATATAATCTGTATAATCCTTGATGGATAATTGAGATGGTGAAACTTGCTTGAAAATGTTTGATGATGAAGTCATTTCTCATCTAGTTTACTTATGTAGTTCTTGTGGCAATTCAACTAGTTGATCACTTACTAGAAGTAACTCACAAGTAAACATATATAACTAGGGATTTGAGTTCTCTATGAAACAAAATTTAACTTGATATCTTTGGTAATCAATAGTTATAATATATCTTTATAATCAGATCATATAGCACGAGGATGAGGACATTAATTCTAGTTCATGTGCCATTAATGTTTAATAGTTATAGGATTTATTTTCTCTTTTAATTTAGATTCATCAACCTACTTTGGCAAGTATGACAAATAGATCATTCATACATTTGGAATAATTCCATTTTGTTATCCCTAGACAAGTATCTCTTTACCTCTAGTTTTGTGTAAAACCAATTGTACCACACAACATAATCTTAGAAGCCAGGTGTTTAAAATTTTTTTTAAACATATTTAGTCAGATATTATGGTGCCTAAAATTCATGAAATGTGAAGACTCATGTCTTTTTCATGTCATGAGTTTTGTCAAAATAATTATTTTCCATTTTGCACAAAAGCACAAAGACAAAAGTAGTGAAGGCAAAAATCTTAAGAAAAAAAAGGACGCTTTGAGATGCCAAAGTTGAGATAAATAAAATATTTCATGAAAAAAGGACATGAAAATCAAAATATGTGATGTTAAAATACATGATAGATAAAATTTCTAATGAATAAAAGTGATAATCATTAAAATTTCTAAAGACTTGAAAGTCACAAAATACACAATGTGCAAAAGTCATGATAGTTAAACATTCTAAAAGCCCAAAGGTTCCAAATTGTAAAAGATATAAAGACTTATGGATTTCACTTAGGATTTTCATTTTGTGAACTTTTCATAAATTTAGAAAACTTGTAAATATAAAAAACTCCCCAAATAGATTAATATATTAGTTAGAATAAATCACTAAGGGATAACTTGGATAATAGGGAAGATGTAAATTATATTTACTTGAAATAGTATACTTAACAATAAATATCAATATAAGAAATAATAAATTTAAACCTTTAAATATTGGTCAGTATAGATAATAATGTAACTACAAAGTATTTTTTTAAAATCAGAACTATGCCTTTTAGATTGTAATGGGTCCCTATTCAAAATCATTAAGAAAGGGAGTGTATTTAATACAACAATGCTAAGTTGTTATAACATTTAAATTAATGTTTTAATACATTTTGATGATTCTAAAAGTTTGATGTGTGGATTGAAGTGAAAAAATAACAAACATACCTAGTAGAAAGGCTTCAAGCCTATAAATCAAGTTAGTCTATTGAAGTATTAGAGATATTAAGGACCACATTACACCATATTGGTATAAAAACTTATTTTTAAGTTGTCTAAAATTGACTAATATATAAATAAATAAAGTAAGAACACTATTTAAAGTAGAGGATTTCAAAGATAGTAGTTAGAGTTAGAAGTAGAGGTAGGATGAGGTATCCTAATCAAGCATTATTGCTTGAGGAGATGAGGAATACATAAGATCATTTTTAGTAGATGGATATTGGTTAGATAAATGTAATTTATATAGGATATACTAGGGATAGAGAAGAGGAAAGGCCTTAAGAAGAAGAGGAAAAACATGAAGAATAAGGAGAAGAAAGGGTACAAGAGAGATTTATCAAGTTTTCCATGGGAATTATCTCTGAACCCAAGATAAAAGTAACTATGTATGAAGTTATCTTTAATGTAGAGGAGATGTTTGATTAGATCAATGCCATTGATAATTATTTTTAATATGAATGAATAGAGGAGGAAAATAATGTGAAGCTTGATATTACCAGACTAACAAGTCTTGCATCCCTCTAGAGGGATAGAGTTCAAGATGAGAGGAGAATGAAAGGTAAATAAAATATCAAGAGTTGGGATATAGTGGTGGCTAAATTTAAATTCAAATTAATTATTAAGGATTATAAAATAATTTTTTTAGAAGATTAAAGGCCTAAACTAAAAATAAATGAGTGTAATAGACTATATAGAGGAGTTATAGAAACTAACCATCAGGTCAAGTCACATAGAGGAAGATGTGTGAAAGGTGGATAGATACATCAATGTATTAAGGTTTAAAATAAAGAGATGAAATCACTATTATATCACCAAGATCATTTGAGGAGGCATACCAAATTTACCTCAAATTAGAGGACAATTTGTCTAGGAAGCAGACTCAACATTCAAGGCATAAAGGAAGAAATTTTAGAGTTAGAGGAAAACATGGTGGAAGGAGTCAAATTCAGATCCATAAAGAATAATCTATTAGTTCAAAAAGTCAAGGTCAATCTAAAGGAGGTGGTTACTCATTTAGAGGTATGAAGCCATTCACAATAGGAATAAGAAGAGGCTTTATAAGTAGATATTTCAAATGGAACATGTATGGGAATAACTATTATGAGTGCCAAGAGAATCCTTATACAAGTCAAGGTAGTGCTCAAATTATCCAAGATGATGAGGATAGTGTGTGATCACCTTCTCATGAAGATCGACCTAATGTTGGAGGGTGTTTGATTATGAGGGGGGTATTGCATAATCTACAAAAAGAGATAAAAGAACCTACACAATGGAAGACATTGTTTAGAATGACATTAAATTCCAAAGCTAAGTGTTAAAAAGTAATTATAAATAGTGGAAGTATTGATAATCTAGTATCTTCAAAAATGGTTGATAAATTAGGATTGAAAAGGGTAACACACCCCATTTCTTATAATGTGTCATGGCTACAAAAGGGACACCAAGTATTGGTAAATGAATAATGAAAAGTGGAATTTTAGATAGACAAAAGCAAGGATGATGTATTATGTTATTTCATGCCTATAGATGTCTACCATGATGTATTGGGAAGACTTTGGAACTTTCACAAGAAATCCATACATGATGGTAGGAACAATACTTACACTTGTCAGAAAGATGGAAGGAAACACACACTTATACCATTGAAAGAGCAGAATACAATAGTATAATACAATATTAAGGTGATAATAAAATGTGGAAAATATTTTTTATAGTAAATAAGAAAAGGATAATTAAGTTATGAATTAGATGGTAAACCTAGAATAGTTTTTACAACCATAAAACTAACTGATCTACCTCTAGAAATATAAAAAAAATTAAATGAGTTTGTTGATATTTTTTTGTATTAATTACCTATATAAATACCTATTATGACATTACACACCATATATACCTCATTCCATGATCCATTATACCAAACAAGGTAACATATAGGATGACACCAAAAGAGAATGAGGAGATGAAGCAAGTGCAATAATTATTGGACAAAGGACTAATCACAGAAATTTTAAGTCCTTGAAATGTTCCAATGGTACTAAATCATAATATTTATAGAGTTTGGATAATGTACACTTATTCAAGATCCATAAAAAATTACAATCAGGAATATATTTCCTTTGCCTAGAATCTATGATCTAATGGGTTATATAAGTGGTGTAAGGTATTTATAAAAGATAGACTTGAAAATCATCTAGCATTATATTAGGATCAGAGTAGGAGATTAATGGAAGACATAATTTAATACTAATGATGGACTGTATGAATGGTTTTTTAATACCATTTGGGCTAGCTAATTCTCTAAGAACCTTCATTAGGCTCATGAATGAGGTGCTCAAGGATTTCATAGGTAAATTTGTCATAATTTAACTAGATGATATTTAGATTTATAGTCATTAAAAATAATATCATCTTAAACATCATATAATGATCTTAAATAATCTATAAAAAGAGAAGCTACTAATCAATCTCAAGAAGTGTACCTTCATGAAGACAAAATTGATCTATTTGGGATTTGTCATTTTTCATGAGGTATTGAAGATGGGAAAAGAGGAGGTTAAAGCCATAGTAGAATGGCCTATTACAAGGAGTATATTTGAGGTTAGAAGTGTTCATGGCTTAGACAAATTTTATAGAAATAAGGAATTTTACTAGAATTTGTGGTCCAATAGTGGAAACTATCAAAGGAAGAAAAAATCAATTTCAATGGACTATGGTAGCTGAGATAAGTTTTCAGTTCCTAAATAAAAATATCACATAGTTTTTATGGATAATGTTTAGATGGGATATTTATGAGATAGTAAAAATTAGATTAGTATTTACTATGATTGATATTTATCAAGAGGTAAATATAGTTAGTGAGTTTATATATCAGAATATTATTATAGTAACAATATTATGATAATAGATATATAGTTAGGATATATTGCTTACATTTTTATAAAAATATATTAGATTGCATAATCATAGGGTGAGATATTTTGGGTGAGAAATAATAGGAGAGAATATAGGATACTATTCCTATATATATGTATGTATGTCCTAAAATGTTTAATGATTCAAATTAATGAGAATAGAGTGAGAAATATATTTGTGTTGAAAATAATTCTTTTGTGGATCTTCAACTTCTTTTGCATGAGTTAATTATTTGTGTTTGGATCTATTAATTCCTATTAATGGTATTAGTGTAGGATTGTGTTTGTCTTATTTATGGAGTCTTAAGATTTATTCAAGATATGAGTTGTTCAAGATGAGAGTATTGATATCTATTCTATATAGTTTTTGCATTCAATTTATGTTATAAAATGTTGTGGCTTATTCAACACTATAATTTGAGTATGGAGTTATAGCAGTGACATCACCAAGGATGAATATAATCTAGTCCACATTATTGTTAACAGTGATTTCTTCAATCATCTACTTTTTCATGTCATTTACATTGCATTCTATTGTGTTTACATCAGAACTAAAATCTTGACAATCCATAAACATGATTACTTATTCTAATTTGAGATATCCTACACCTTTTTACCTAACTCAACAACATTAAAACTACCAGATTTATTCATTTAGCATTGGCATTAGTTCATGGTTTTTTATCTGAGAATAATATATGAAACTTGGCAAAGTTACTTATGATTTATTAAATGCAAAGTGTTATTCTCTTTCAAAATTGAAGTCTTCATATTAGATCTAGCTAAGGAAAGTATCGATATCATCTTCCATATCTGATGTAAGGCAAGGTGAAAATAATGTAAACCTAGATGTTATTCTAACCAAGAATCCATGTTTATGTTGGGAATTACATTCTCTATTTGTTATAGAAAATACCACATATGTTTACACCTTGTTGATCTGTTATAAATCAAGGTTTGTGCACGTAAATTCTATTCATAAAATCCACATGCTCCTAATTTCTCTTTCCATGCATCATGAATCACTTCAAGTTACTAGTTCAAGATCTCTATCCATTTCCCTATTATTTCATGCATCAAAATAAAGTCAAACAAAGTAAAAAAAGCTAGTATTGAAGTTATAATATGTATCAGTCACTTTGGTTAATTTTTAGCTATCTTTATTTATTAATGTCATTTAGTTATATATTGGTCCATGTCATAAGCCATTTAAAAATAAAAAATTTGTTTTTATTTTGGTCGTAGTCTTTGTTATGAGTGCAGTTAATATGATTTTAAAGTTTTTAGATTCTAATGTTAAGTAGATCATTGAAAATTCAATGTTTTTTTAATGTGTCAATGGTTGTTTAGTTCTATAAAGGTTTGAAATCATTAAAATTTCAATAGCATGTCATTATATATATTAAAAAAGATTTTTTTAAGTCTATAGTTTTAAGGGTCAAGTCATAAAATCATTATGTCAATTTCATTTTTAGAGTGTTAAAAAAGTAACTATCATTTATTAATTTTTAAATGTTGTGTTTATTTAAAAATCAAAAGTGTGGTTTTATTAAGTCTCATCATTTAGGTGAAAATTAGGGTTTCATTTATGTGAATTAGATTGATTAATTTATTTTTTGTATAGTGTTTTATAATATTTTAAAAATGTCAAAAATGAGTCATTGTCAAAATATTATAAAAATAAAAAAAATTTCCTTTTAGATGCATTTTTTCTTGTACACAACATCCACATTGTGGGAGGTATTTCCCTTAAAAAAACATGATTTGGAGCTTCATCAACATATTTATTGAGTAAGCAGTATCATATACTAGAGGGTGGAGTATACATAGAGGAAGGAGGTCCTTTAGTGACATATTGTTAGTCACCAACTATAGGGCCACATCATGTTTTGGTGATGTGTGTGGTGTGCATTTGATTTTCAATTTTGTGGTGTGTTTTTTTTTTTGAAATGTTCACATTGTAGGAGGGGAACATAGAGTAATGTTCCATTTTCCATTTTCCATTGGTAGTCTTCTTTGCTATGTTAGATTGAGTGGCATGATCATACATAGTGGCTACAAGTAAGAAGTTACTTTATTACAAGATCAAATGTGGCATTTAGTGTGTGTTTTTATTTTACTTCCATTTTGGTGTGTAGAAGATGTAAACAAAATCTTGATGTTTTAACTCTTAGTAAAAAACATTGTAGAGTGTGTCTCTAAGTTTATTATCACACTCATAGATTTTGAAAGGGTTCGTGATCAATCCAAATGACCGCATATATAAAAGGGTAGATACAATTTTACTAGTGTAGTGGTCCTCTAACTACCTTCCTTATTTATGAAGATGATCCACTAGTGGAATGTCGAGTGCATTATTTCCATGGAGTAAATGTGGGATGTGTTATTTCAAATAGTTGTGGTCATGTGTAGCAAGATAGTTAGTGAGTTGGAAGTTTACATGCCTTTCTTTAATCTAGGTTATGAGGCAAACCCATGTATCACGTTACAATAGAAGGAGTTATGTTATGCCATATCAACATTAAGGGGGTGAAATTTATGGATAATGTTTACATGGGATATTTATATGATAGTAAAAAGTAAATTAGTATTTACTATGATTGATATTTATTAAGAGGTAAATATATTTAGTAAGTTTGTATATCAGAATATTGTTATATTAACAATATTATGATAATAGATATATCATTGGGATATATTTTTTAAATTATTATAATAATATATTAGATTGAATAATCATAGGGTGAGACATTTTAGGTGATAAATCAAAGGAGAGAATATAAGATACTATTCTTATATATATGTATGTATTTCCTAGAATGTTTAATGCTTTAGATTAATCAGAATAGAGTGAGAAATATATTTGTGTTAAAAATAATTCTTCTGTGCATCTTTGACTTCCTATGCAATAGTTAATTATCCATTTTGGCTTCACTAATTCCTATCAATAACATCTAATATTATCTTTGCCATATTTTATTAAACTTTTCCAAGTAGAGTGTGATGATAGTGAAACTTGTATATGGGTTCTTAGAGCCATAAGGGAAAACCAATTTCCTAATTCAGTGAGAAAATTAATGAGACAAATAATAGGTACTCAACATATGACCAAGATTTATATGATATTATCCTAACCTTGAAGAAATGGAGATACTATGTATTGCCCAAAGATTTTGTGTTATATACAAATAATCATTCCTTACAATTAATTAGTAGTCAAACTAAACTAATTTAAAGGCATATGAAATGGGTTAAATTTTTGATTTTCTTTTTTTTATAAATAATAAAATTGGACAATATAGATGAATTTTAGATGTATTAATCATGATAAGTTTGATTATGTAGCATTTCTAAGTGAATATTTTAGGTTTTGATGCATTATACGACATATATAAAGAAGATCCTAATTTAAAAGAGGCATATTAATCACTTGAGAATCTAGTAAATAGAGATAAGATTTCATGTATGGACTATATTCTACAAGAGTTATTATTTTCAAGGGTATTTAGCTATACATACTAAGAGGTTCAAGTAGATAAAATATACCAAAGGGAAAACATATTGGTAGCTTGGTAGGATACTTTGGAAAAAAAACACTTTATCAATTGAGTGCATACTATCAATGGATAGGAATTAAATATAATTTAATGAGGTTTGTATAAATGTGTATAATATATCATCATGTTAAAGGACAAAGTCAAACAAATTTCCTATATTAGCCATTGCCTATTCCTAGTAGGGCATGGGACTCAATGGGTATGAATTTTGTACTTGGGATGCCAAAGATAAAAAAAATTAATGAATCCATATATTTTGTGTTTTATAGGTTTTATAATATGTAAAATTTTATACCTTATGTAAAAATAAGTGATGAAACTAGTTTTGTAAACTTATTCTTTAAATAAGAAGTGAAATTACATGGGCTTCCTAGAAGCATTATATCTGACAAGGATACAAACTTTGTTGTCCATTTTTTTGAAGAAATTTTGAAATAATTTAGGGACCAATTTAATATTCATATCAAATTACCATGATTATATTAATAGTTAATATTAAGTGGTCAATAGGATCCTTGGAAACATACTCAAGAGTTTGGTAAGTGACCATTCAAAACAATGGGATCAAGTACTAGCTCAAGCAGGATTTACATAAAAATATTATCTAAATACAAGTATAGGATATATAACATTAAATTTTTTTATTTAATGAATCCAATATTCATTAATGATTTGAGTAACATAGGCAAGTAGGAGAAAATAAGTGCAAAAGGTGAGGATTTTGCTATAACTATGCAAGAGTTACATGGGAAGGTCAAACAACAACTAGAATTGAGTACAAGTATAATAAAAGTATTGATATGATAATAAAATTAGTTAATTTTGAGGTAGTTTATCTATTAATTTCACATATTAGGAAATAAATATTCCCTAAAGGGGAATATAACAAGTTAAATATGAAGAAAATTGGACCTTATAAGGTATTAAGGAAATTTTTTACTAATGCTTTTAAACTACAGGTTCCATATAACATTATAATTTAACCCATATTTAATACATTTATCATTTAAAAGGACATTATAATTAAGATAAGGCACTTGAAGACAAATATGATAAAACCATGAACTAGGAGTATGAGCTACAAAAGACACAACATGATCAAATTGAAGCCATTTTATACAATAAGGTGGTAAAGAAGACCAAAGAAACCATAGTTTTAGTACTTGATCAAGTGGAGTAACCATAAAATTTAGGATTAAAATTTTATGACACCTTTAGAGATAATAGATCATGGTAACAGTGTTGAAGAACTCATGAGCAAGAACCCATGAATAATTGTTTTGTTCCTTAGTAGTCTAATGTTGGTGTATTGTAAATAGTGATTTAAATTGTGTTTTTTTGTCTTTAGGGTGTAAAATAAGTCAATTTTTATTAATAATAATATTTTTATAGATTTAATTTTTCATTTATAGGTCATTTTGTGGTGTTTCTAAGTTGTTTTGTAAAAATAAAAAATTTAAAATTTTGAACTTGCTAATAATAATATTTAAGGTTTTAGCATGTTATGAATGTATTGGTCCTATGTAAATGGGTATTTATGGTATATTCACATCTTATAAGTTTATATCAATATTATATTCATTTTAAACATATCCTAAAACTAATATAGATGCATCTAATGTAGGAAAATGACCAAATTAAACATGTTAGAGTGAATTTCAAGTTGGTTGAGTGATATTTGGCTTAAAAAACAAGAAGGAAATAATATTAAAAATATCAAAATAACTTTATATATTTAAAAACATTGAGGAGGAGCTATGAAAATATAAAAATAAAGGACAAATTATGAGGTTGTAGGTTTTTGGAGAGGTTGTTATTATTGGTTAGAGTAGTCTACAAAAGTTTGTATTAGTTTTTAAAGATATATGAAAATATAAGAGTTTAAAATTTAATTTTATGATTTTATTTCACATATATCACTCATGAATTTATGATTTTTTACCCTTTTAAATTATATCTAGATTTATTATTATATTTATGAAGTTCCAAGACTATAAAACCATAAGATAATGCTTATACAATTAAGAGAAGTGTTATAATCCACTTCTAAGGAATTTTCAAGGGGTATAAGTGATATAAAAAGGAGTATAATTTTGGGTTAGACCAATTTAGGTGATATATATATATATATATATATATATATATATATATATATTAAATTTCAAATTATCCATTTTTGTGTGATCTCAGCCTTTGTACAAGCATATTAGGGTTTGAAACACAAAAAAAAATTATAAATTGATATTTAACTATTAAAATTTCATTAAAATTTGAAGAATGATGTAAGATAATGTTTTATAAGTTTTCAATGTGTTTTAATATTTTTTTTTTATGTTTTTAAATAAAGTTATATCAATTTTATAATCTGCATGCCTAGTTTCTATGCCTAAAAATTGATGGTTTACATATGTTACATTTCTAAGCTAGGATAAAGTTATAAATGGATATTATGAGCTGGTATAACATATAAATGAATGTTTGGATAAATTTTGATGATTTTAAAAAATTTATTTGTAGATTAAAGTTCAAAAATAACAAGCATACCAAGTAGAAAGGCTTTGTGTCTATAAATCAAGTTAATTTATTAAAGGATCAAAGAAATTAAAGACCCCATTATACCATAAAGTAGGCCATTTAATTGAAAACTCAGATAGATAAATATTATTAATCAAACTGTCAATATATGATAAATATATAATGTGCATTAAATTCAATAATTTTGTTTCACAAACACTAGGAAGAGATAATACCTAGCTTATCTACAAATGTGTAAGTAGATCTAAAATTTATAGAGGTGGAAACAAGTGGGACAAGATCAATATTGAGTTATCATATTATGGAAATATTAATTTTGGAAGTCTTAACACTTGCATCATCCTTGGGTCATTATCATCAACATAGGTTCCATGATATCAATGGAACTATTTGGTATGGATTACACATTATATTATGTAATAATTACCTATATATTTATAGGGTATATTTTTCATTTATGGTAATATGTTTTATTCATGTTCATAATTTGTAGATGACTATTTATGTATCATACCCTATCCTTTTACCTTAGGTATTTGTAACTTATAAAAAAAGTGGGTTAGTAGGCTCACATGTTGATCTAACCTCAAGGATAACTTTGCCAATGAGTGTTACCTACAAACCAATACTCCAAGGAAAGACTCAAAATTATGTATTTCTCCCCTAGGTGTTGGATTATGTGTACACAAGGTTGAAATATAATATGTGAAAAGGTATGAAATTGCCTAGCTTGTAATTTTAATAATACTACTCATGGGTTATTCTTTGAGTGCTCCTATGACTAATATAGAAATCAAAGAATATGGAAATTTTTAATACTTGAAAGTTGATTTTATATATATGTTATTGGTAATATTTTTTTAATATGACTTGGTGATAATAAATGGTATTTTTTTCCTACAACCTTATAATTAGAGGATGATGGTGAGCAGTGAAGGTGGAGAAGAAACAAAAGGACATTAGTAATTTGAATTTAAAATTAGGTGATAAAACTATAAAATCAGCATGGAGGCTAATGAAAAGGTTGGGTAGGATAATAAGTGTAACAAAGATGGTTTGGGGGTCAACTCAGCACTATGTGATAGGTTTTAAGGGAATCTCAAGGAAGTAACTAGCCTTACTGAGTCAAGGGTCCTTAATGTGTTAAGTAATAGTAAGGACAATGATCAACATGGACCTCTTAGGACACACTTCCCCCATACTTCTCCCCTATCTTGGGAAAATTATGTGCATGGAAAAATCCAAGTGGGCTAGGAAATGTCATATCTCCACATCATCCCATCAGTCTAAAAAATAATGTATGTGTTTTTTCCCTAAATTTTTTGTGTAGAAAATAGATATAGATTTATAAAAATAAATTTTGTCTAGGGTTAATGAATTTTGACCGAACATTGACTCCTTCCAGAATTAGGCCAACATGAAATGAAAACCTAAATGTCATCTAAAAGTGGTGGCATTATAAAGGAGTTTATTTTTTATAAATTTTAGAAACCAAGAAGATATTTTTAGAGTTATCTTATATGGCCCATGGTTTATGGGAAAAATTAGCATCACTCTTAGACAGGGAAAGGTTGCAACTAGTCTAAGCAACTATGATATGGATGGCATCCTAATGTGGGTACTCCTATAACTACCCTTAGAGTATTAACATTCAAAAGTAATAATGGGTATTTCTATGGAGTCGGGTCATCCCATTGCCATTAACCAAATCACTTTCTATACAATAAGGATGGGGGTGGCTTGGTTCCATGTTTTCTTGATTGCCAATAAACCATTGATGCATTTGATACAAATAAAATCTAAATATGGTGAATGGGATAAACACATTGAACAAAAGAACCAATCCATCATTTTTACCAAATTTAATGGCCCAAGTCATATGTAAAAGGACTTCCCCAAAAAATCAATTCCCAATCACTCCCAAGCAAGCCTAGATCTAGAAATAGACCCCTATATTAGATTACAAAGAAAAATTTATCAATATAGATGGTATTCCTTTGAACCCTAATACTCTTGTATCCTCCTCTTTGGGGCCTATAAAATGTATTTTGATCTTTTATATTGTTTTTCCTCCTCATACCAAGCCTAGGATAAATGTTTTTCCTCAGATTGATTATGCCATCCCACCAAATGGAAAGCACCATATTTTAATAGGATCCCCCAAAGATTCTCAACTATAATGCCCCTTATTTAGGCCTTCTCTATCTAGTCTCAATATGACTTCTCCCAAATGTCCCACTCATAAAGGGGATCTCTTTCCTCAATATGACTACTCCTTTTTATAGATTCTTGTTGGGTAATGTTAAATCTTTAGTGGAGGCCCTACTTTCCACTCCTATTAATAATGACCTGAAGAATGAATATTATCATGTTCACTACCATCAGTTGATATTTTGAAGGGATCCAACTTGAAGTCAAACTAGGGTAACATCAATTAATTGGTGTAATCCCCAATTTCCACTCTTGTTCAACCTCACTCTTCACCACCAAAGGAGGAGATTCTGAAGGGATTTGGATGGAATTCAAACTACGGTACCATATTTTACTCAACATAAGACCTAACTCATAATATCAATTTATTTATTTTTTTAGATACCAAAGAGTACTATTAATTTTCAAAGGAAGGGTTTATAATGTCACCAAATTTTATATGGTGATACCCAAGGACAAGGGATAATGTTCCACTAGTAAATTACCCTATTTAGGAAAAAATCAAGATGAAGGATTTATAGCTCAATCTAAAATTAGGAAATGGAGAAATAAAGAAAATGTAAGAGTTACCCCAAAACCCCAAGGCAAATTTACTAGAATGGTAGCTCAAAAAATTTAAATAATGAAAGAATTAAATAAGGTTTCTCAACAAACCCTTAAAAGTCATATCAATAGAGAAAAGAAATGAAGTTCTTGACATAGAATTTTAGGGGGTTAAATAACCCTAGAAAGTAGAAGACCCTTAGAAATTTAAGAAAAATAAATGATACCATCATTATGTTTATTCAATAAACCAAAATGTTTGAAGATTCCTTAGGAATGTGATTTGATAAAATATATAAAATGGATAATTTTATATCTTCCATTTCCTAGGGTACCTTGGGAAGTTTAATGTTATTGTAGAACCTAGAGTCTTTAAAAGGTGATTTTTCTTTGAAAAATAATGATCATGTATATACCAATTTAGATATCTTACTAGTAAGGAATAATGGCTATTTTTTAACATGTATGCCTCAAATTCAAAAAATGTAAGGGGAAAATTATGGGAGGACCTTTTAACATTCTAAAAAACTTATGGGAGTTAGAATTGGTTATTTTATAGATATTTTAACACTCCTCTCTCCCTAGGGGAAGAAAAGGGAGGGAAATTTTATTTCACATAAAGTATGTTCAATATCAATGACTTTCTTGTAGGAGTTGGACTTGTTAATGTTAAACTTAAAGACAATCTATTTACTTTGACAAATAAAGTATTTGAGATAATTTGATTCGGGTTCATCTTGATCACTTTATTATCTCTCTCAATTGGGATCTTAAATTTTCCAACTATCTTTCATCCTTACCTTAGAATTGGTTCTAGACACAACCCTTTGGTGTTCAAAGGGGAAAAGATATCTGAACTAAAGAACATCAATTTTTGGTTTGAAATTATGTGGTTATACTGCCTATAACTAATTAAATCTATAAATTAATGGTATAAATAACCTTTCTTTGGATTAGATATGTACATCCTAGTTTAAAATTTGAATTTACTAAAGAATAACTTGAAAAAAGTAATAAATAAGTCTTTAGGAACCTTTCTTGGGATTAGATATGTACATCAAAAAAAAGTCCCTAGAGGAGTAACTTATAAAGATAGAATAATTAACATCTCTATAGGTAAACAATGATTCCTTAAGTCTCAAAGAAAAATAAATGTTGAGCCAATTTCATAATCTTGAGGCAAAGAAAGAGTCATTTTGGTGACAAAAATCTACATGTATTTAGCTAAATCAAGGAGACATAACACTATATTAATTCATAATTATTCTTCCATACACAAGAATAACAAATTCAACCACTTATAAATGGATAATTCAAGTCCTAGCAAGGAAGAAGATGATATCATTTATCACACAATCCAATTCTTCAAAAATTTGTTAATGGAATATGGGTCCTTTGATGATAAAATTGAAGAAATAAACTTGAGTAATTTTAATCAAGTGATTACCTCTTTAGATAATGTTTCCTTACTTAAACCTCCTTTATAATATGAGTTTAAATGGGTAGTATTTATGGTGGAATGATTTAAGGCCCCTAGCCCTGATGGAGTCCCTCCATTTTTATTTCAAATTTTTTGGGACATCATTCACCTAGAATTTGAATCAACGATAGTGAATTATTCTATTTAGCATCCATATTAATAAAAATGAATAACAGTTTCTTGGTCCTCATACCCAAAAATTAGGGTCAAATAATCTTTGGGATTTCTGACCCATAAGTTTATGCAATACTATACATAAGATATGTCTGGTCCTTCTGGAAAAATGATACAACCCCTTCTAGATAAAGTGATAAAAGAATAATAAGGAGCATTCATCTATAGAAGAGAAATTACCAATTCCATCATCACAATTCATGAATCAATCCATTCCATCTCCTCTTCTAGACAAGGTATATCTAACAAACTTAACAGGAACAAAGCCTATGATCAAGTCTTATAGATATTTCTCATGAAAATTATGGAGAGACTAAGATTCAGTGTAGAGATTAGAAAAATCATACTAAGATTCATTTCAATGCCAAAATTTTCCATTTTTATTAAATGGGTTCTTAAAGGCTACTTATCATCCTCTATAGGATTTGAGATAGGGGTATCCTCTATCTGCTTAGCTATTCATCATTATGGAAAAATTCTTAGGAAATAGTTTATATAAATCTCAATCTTAAGATTCTATCAATGCAATTAAAATGAATCTCAAAACCAAATCCATCACCCATGATAAATTTTCTAATGACATAGCCCTTCTTGGGGAATCCTCAATTGAATAAACCTAACAACTTAAGCTAATACTCCAAAACTATGAGATGTTCTCCAATCAATGCATCAATTTCTATAAGAGATATATCTTTTTTATCAATAATCCAATTATACTATATAAAAATATTACAAACATTTTAGAATTCCAGGTGATCTAACTTCCCTCAACCTATTTTGGAATACCTCTTTCAAAGGTAGACTGATCCCCAACTTCTGTAATTTACTCATTGATAGATTTTAGATTAAGTTGGATGGATGGAAAGGCCATTTACTCAACTAGGTAGGTAAATTACAATTACTTAAATATTCAATCCATATTATCCCTATTTATTTAATGTTAGTCTTTGATGTACATATTAAGGTGTCATATAAGATTGAAAAATAATCAAAAAAACTTTCTATGGAAAGGTGTTGAGGACCACTTCAAATACCACCTTTTTCATGGGAAAAGTCATTCCTCCCTAATGCAAATGGGGGACTTGGACTTAGAAGGATTAAAAACTTGGATCAAGTTCCTATTGCCAAAATGGGATGGATAATTATGAAAGAAGAGAAATAATGTAATAAAATCACTAGAGCCAAATATTTGGAAGGAAATGAGGAAGATTTCTTTCTTTAGGAAAAAGGCCCTTTTGACATATATAATTTCTAGAAGGACATTAACAATTATAAGGACCTTATGAAAAAGGAATCCAATGGAAAATAGGTAATGTGGAGAAAATTGACTTCTTGGATGATTCTTGGCTATCCAACCCTCCCCTCTCATCCTAAGGAAATTGGGCCAATCTCTTCCTAGCCTTAAAGGAGAGATGGGGTAATAAGGTGAATGACTAATGGGAATGAACCAATGGATCTAATGTTTGGAAAGACCTATCCATTGATATCAACAATGATAAAGACATTCAATATATCTATAACCTTAATTTTTATTTCATCCAAATCTACATCCTATTCTTCCCTAAGGAAGACTACTTGTTTTGGGTGGTTGAAGATAGCAAGAAATATTCTTTAACACTTGGACACCATTCTGATCTAGGTTTAGAGAATGAATGGGAGTAGTGGAAGGCCCTCTAGATTAATCACCTTAATCCCAAGGTTAACTTATTCTCTAGTTGGTATCCTAGGACAAAATACTCATGGTGGATAATTTGGCCAAATAAGGGCTTATCCTACCTAGAAGATGTCCCCTCTACAGAGAAGTAGAAGACTTGATCTATCATCTCTTCATGTCTTACCAATTTAGTTCATGCATCTTGAATTGGATCTTAGATAAATTTAAACTATATTATTTTAAACCTAAAGCCATCTAATACCTCATCAACCAATGGAATCCACCTTAATTTCTCCCTTCCCTACCTTTTTTCTAGTATTTAGCCTTTCCACATTGGTTTTGAGCTATCTAGAAATCCCATAATGATGGTATTTTATCTAATAAAAATGCAATCCTAAATCTATTTTCACCTAAATTTACCAATATATTATTTAAAATTGGAGGGCATTTCCCCTATAAATAAATACCTGAGATCTATAGATGAATAGATTATTTTCAAATAATGGGATTTTGAGTAGAATGTCATCTCTCCAAATAAAATTTCTTTGAGAAAACAAAGTCAAATGGAAGCCACCACCAAGAGATTGGTTAAATTTTAACTTTTTTATGGCTTAAAAAATCAATCTATATCCTATAGGAGGTAGAGGGGTTATCATAAAATCATCTGGGAAGATGGTCACTTTATACACAATAATTTTAACATTCTATTAAATACTAATGCTTTACATCTTGTACGAACCCATCAAGACTCAATCTCTCTAAGTGCATGACTTAAGGGGTGTATCAAGAAAGGGGTGGGTAGACCTTTGGTTCTTTGTATGATTTTTATCACTTATTACAACATTATTACCAATCCAAACAACTCTTAAAACCATTTTATAAGCTATGACTCCTCCTTTACACACTCTTCTAGTATTTTCCTCTTTTCAACCTCCTTTTCTTGCCTTAACTCCCTTTTGTACTATCAATTTTATTAGGTAAAACATAGCCAAACTTATATAGTTTAGGGTATTTTTCACATTTTGGGTTTTTTAGCCTTTCGATCGACCTAGCTCAGACCTAGTGAATTATCCCCAAAAACATACTAGGTTGACCATGGATGACCCTTTATAATTGACATTTTGTGAGGATTTAAGGAAATATATACCTATATACAAGATAATTTCCATAATTATTAGAATATTCAATCAAGAGTTATTATTCACTCATGCTTCTTCACAATATGCTCTTCCACCATTCTACTTGAGGAGTCTTAACTTAGGGTTTCTACTTAGAGAATCTAGTCTTATGGATAAGTCTTAGATGTTTTGGCCTCTCTTAGTGATCCTTAAAAACCACAAAAACCCCTTTAGAATCCCCTCTGTCTAATAGAGAGATTGAGTCTTGATGGGTTCACATTCGGGTAAGTATATTCTAACTTTGTTCTCCTCTCTTTAGTAGATAGAAGTAGCATAAGTGTTGTTTCAAATAATATTACTCTTCATATTCCATGTATTAGGGTCTTACTCATACTTAGCTTAATTTGTATTATCTTATACATGTTTTGATTTATTTACTAACCCCTTTATTGTACCACAAGATTTAGTGTGCACTAAAATAGATTTACTTTCTTGTTATTATAATTAAGTGAAATATCAAACTTTAGGACTCTTTTAGGGTTGTTTCATGATTGTGTTAAATTGTGGGATTTTGAATGCTACCTCACATTGTGTATTATGACAAGTTATCTCCTAATTAGGTCTAGTGGATCCCCATATTGGTCATGCTCCTACTTAACAAATGTATCCCCAATTGACAGTGTAGGTATGCTCTATCTTCTCTAAGCTAGGATTGATTTATAAACATGATACATTTTTTATTGCATACATTCTAGTGAACCCAACATTAAATTAACCCTCACAGTGTTTCTTTCACTTTTTTTCATTATTTTTAGCATTATTTTTATCATATATCTATCATACTAGATCAACTCTATTGACCTAGTTCTAATATCTATTTGTAATTTTTAAAGAATAGGAAAATATATCAACTTAGATGACCTAGTACATGTTTCTAAACTTACAAACTTCTAATTTAGATTCCTAAGTCAACGCAGTCAATTTTATACTTTCAAACATCTAGTTTAGCATACTAGGTCAACCCTGATCGACATTATACATTCATAGGATTTTCAAATAGGTCCTTTCATAGCTTGATTGATCGAATAAACCTATTTATTAGGGTTTAACAACATTATTTAAGGTTATTTATTATTAATATTCCTCCTTTGCATCTTTGATCCACCAAGGTTCATTTTTATCTTTCTATCTCTTTCTTTTACTATCTTTCGTTTCAAATTTTGTAGTCTTGAAAATTGCCTGTGCATAGTCAATTAGATTGACCTTATCGACCCAATAATATGTTTTATGTGCTTTATGAATAACTAGGTTGACCCTAGCTATCCTTTTTCATTTTTAGACTTTGCTTTCATAGTATATGTTTGACCCTGTTGACCACGTTATATATTTTATGCATATAGTGTCAACACTATACCTTGTTTTAGGTTGGGATTAATTTCCATATGATTGTAATTAGTCACACATTTCTTTTCTTACTATATTCATACTTAGAATAGTTCACATAGTTGAATTATGGGTTTTATAATTAGCCATCTAGTTTCACTATTTATATTTTATGCACATATGGCCAAATCACAAAAAATAAATAAGCACTTTAACATTTGTCTACCTAAAGCCAACCTATTTATATTTCATCACCAAGGGAATCTTAACTTGATACTCTAATCTTGTATAAATAATGGTTATTGATGCATTCCTGGTAATCACATAACACCCTTATCACTACAATGTGTGAAGTGATGGAGTAGGCCCCAACACCAATCTTGTATCATTACCACTATAGTCCCTTTCATCCCAAATTACCTAAACCATACTTAGATTTCTATCTAGTTCCTTGATTTACAAACAACTTCCCATCATATTTAAAATCATTTATTAATAATCTAATACAAAAATATTAGGTTGACCAATTAGTTAGCTCTTTACTTTCCAAGTTGATTAATTGTTTGCTCAGTTGTGTGTGCAAAAAATTGTATTAGCCAGTGTTAGTATAGGATTTTATATTATGTGCCTTGATTGTATTGGCTAGTGTTGATCCAATTGACTATTTATTTCCATTTAGTTCTTACTTTCCTAGATTAGTTGAAAAAATTGTCTTGTTTTATTTCACAACTTATTACAATCTTTCTCATTTTCCCTATCTACTATAATAAGTCAACCTAGTTGACCTTGTACCTTTTTACAACCTTTATACACTATAAAAAATCAACATAGTCGACCCTATACTATCTACAACCCCTTTTACCTCTTTTTCCTACCTCTCCCTACTATACTAGATCAACCTAGTCAACCCTGTACTATTTTTAGGCCCTATTTTTATATTAGGTTGACCCAGTCAACCCTATACTATTTTTGGCTTTCTTTATTCATCAATCTAGTTCCCTATTTATATATTTTTTCATTTTATTCATCACTCTTTAGTTAGAATGAAGTCTTCTACAATAATCTTCTTATATATACTAAATTTATTTAGATACTATAAGGGATGTTGATTTTTCCATCTCTTTTCCTTCCAAGAGCACCATCACTCTTGGGGTACCTCTTCTCCTCCTTCCATGAATTTTAACATGGTGAAAATAACACCTCAAGATGAAGTTTATGGATCTGATCCTTTTTACAGTTACCAAGAAACTTATTTTATTCAAAATATTCAAACTAATGTTGGAATGATTGACATAAGTTTACTTAACAATCCCACTAGTAATCCTTCTTCTAGCAATCCTCACTCTAATACCAATTCAAAGAGTGTTACTACCAACAATAACTCACCTATTGATACAACACAACATTTAACCTAAGTTATCTAAAAAATTAACATTATGAAAAATTCTAACACCACCCAAATGATGCAACTTCAACAACATCTAATCATTGTGACTAATCAATCTCCTACTATGCATTCTCAAGCTAATCCCAATTTCATTCCTCCACCTCTTATGTATGCCTTAGTAAATGTTATTCCTTAACCCATAATGAATACCAAAATGATTTAAACCATTAAAAATGAGCCTTTATCCCCCTTTATTTTATCCATTGATATTGGTAGCATATCTCCAACTATTAAATATAATGGGACTAAAGACCCCACCTCATTTCTCAAATCCTTTAGAAACCTTTGTAAAGAGTGGATCCAAACTAATACCTTTGCCATAACTATCTCTTAATCAAAACATTTATAAATGATGTATTATAATGATATAATCAACTTTCCAAAAATTCTATTTGACAACTTAAATATTTGGTTAATCTTTCAGTTAAAGAGGTTCAACACAATGATCTTCCCAAAAATTGTCTTAGCCACTTCATCAATGCTAATCAATATCCTACTAAATCAGATCATGACTTTATTAAAAGATGGAAATCATTGGCACATAAATTTGATCATAAAATGGTTGATGATAACTTATTTAAACTATTTATCATATCTTTGACTCCAACTCTCCAATACAAGGTTCAAACCTTTACTCCCCAAACACTTCATCAATATCTTGATCAAGCTAAACATCAAGACTTTCTCATGAAGAAATTCAAACCTAATCCCAAACTTATTAAAGGATATTTTTAAAAATATAATTATATCACTATTAATACTTTGTAAACCAAACAAGGAGTTTCCAAAACCAATGTTCCTCTACCTTCTCATACACGCCTTTTAGTTAAACAAATGAAAAAAAATTTACCACCCTCAAAACCTTTATCTATCCCAATGCTCCTCCTAAGTGGTATGACCCCAATCTATTTTTTTTGTTCCATGTCAACATTAGGCATTTTCATGAATCTTGTAGAGGTATCACTAAATTTTTTGTCTCTTATGTTCTTGGTGATTCATTCAATCATGAAGCTATGATTAATATTCATCATCGATAGTACACTACTACCTCTCAAAAATGATAAACTTCTAAAACCTCTACTTTAAATAAAAATAAATTTTCTTCTAATAATTAGTCAAATTATAAGGATGTTTGTGCCATTAATGTTGATTATGATGAATACTTTAATAATTCTCAATATGTCAACACTACTGAGGTCAACTATCATCATAAACTGGCTCATAAAGATCCTATTACCAATGATAAAAATCTATCTTTTGAGGAACAGCTTCTTAAAGATACTACCACTACAAATCTCAATTTGGAAGCTTAAGAGGAAAAACTTACTTCTTTTAATCCTTCACCCACATCTATTCTGCCAAAATCTAATCTACCTCACAAACCTTATGTTATTTCTTCTAAATCACATTAGAATTTTCTTGAAGAACTTAACTCTATGCCTTGTAAGATTCCACTTATGGAGTTGGTTCACACTTCAACCTATCATCATGAATTACTTATGAAATAACTTCAAGAGATTTAAGATCCATCTTCCATAGATGAATAACTAGCTTCTATTGATTCTCAACCTACCAACATCAATGTCATTGAAAGCACATGTCCTTCTTCCAAACCCTCTATGATGAAATTATTTTTCATGATAATGGTCCATCACTCTTTATAAAATTATCCATTAATACCACTCTTATTCAAAAAATTATAGTTGATGAAGGCTCTGGTATTAATGTGACATCTTTATGGCTTAAACAATAAATTGGTTATAACAAGGATCATCTCAAGAAAACCCGTCTTACCTATCCTGGTTTTGATAAGACAAATCAAAAGCCACTTGTTTGGTTTTGGCTTCTATTAACTATTAGACCAAAAATTATTCAAACCAAGCTTACGGTCCTTGATATTCCTCTATCTTATAATATACTCCTTGGTCATCCATGGACTCATTTAATGAGGTCTATTTTTTCTTCTCGTAGCCAATGTATTAAATTCTTACATAATGGAAAATGGTATAAGCATGAAGTTGATCCTAACCCATGGAGTATCGAACTATTTAATCCTAAATCAGAATATCATGTTCCTACTATACCTATGATAAATAAGGTAAACATGCCCAAAAATGATGGGGCCCTTATTTAGTAAGATATATTATTATTCCAATCACCTACCAAATTCAAACTAATGAAGACCATGTAGCCTACCAATGCACAATTCCTCAAAAAGTACTTTGCCTAAACATTTATTTCTTGTCATGATTTTTATCTACATCTATCTAAAAAAAATTTAGGTTACTAAACCACATGTCTATCCCTTAACAACAAGTTCCTTTCATAAACCTTTTGCCCTCCCTTTTGGTCTTTTAGTTTCTTGATTTGCCATAGTCTTCTTTATCTTCTTTCATTTTCTCTTGTTTTTTGCACCCCTTGGGTTTTATTTTGTAATTTTCATGTAAGACCATGTATATGACCCAAAATTCCACATAAAACCACCATTTTTTACTTATTTTTTAGATAAGTTTTTCTTTCCAATGTCGTTGTGGCATCCCTTTGGTTTTTCTTTTGGGAGTTGTTTTGTAATACCATAGATAGGACCCAACATCCCTCACAAAACTACCATATCTTTACTTTATCATTTATTTATTTTATGAATTTTCAGTGTTATAACATGGATAGGACTTAGCCATCCTCATAAAATTATCATCTTTTCATGTTCTTGATCCTTGTTCTCAACTTTAACTTTTTCTTCTTTTCTTAGATAAAATCTGCACAACAATCTATGTTAACATGTTTTACTCCATTTACCTCTTTCTCATGATAAAAAATCACACTTTACTATCATTATATCCCTTTCTATCCTTTTGTCACATTTTTTTATAATTTTAAGAATTTAAATTGTTCCATGTGTCATTCCTCTTGATTTCTCCTTTCCTTTCATCTTCATATTAGATAAAACAACGTTGAAGTCAAGACAGCACTTTTATTTCAAGTAGATTTATGAGACTCTTAAACCCCTTGCTCTTTGAAGTTTATCTCTCTTAGAAACCTTGTCCCAAGTATTCAAATGAAATTCATCTTTAGCACCTATGTTTGGTTTTCCAAATCCATATGGAGGAGGAATAGAAAAATCCACAAAAAAATTTAAAAGCCAAATCATTTGAACTAAAAGACAATGATATGTAAAAGACAAAATACAAATATCAAAATTCAAATTCACACCAAAAGGCATTATTACAAGCACATCTCATATCTCCAAATGAAGCTCAAACTTCATAGTTGGCCTCACATAGCCAAGGTCCTTTGGGGTACATTAGGCTAGTATATTAGAATAGGGTATCTCAAAAAACTCTCTAGTGTTACCTACTTTCTCATGCAAGTACCCAATATTCATAGTAGAATAACAACTATGTGAGAGGTCCTGAGGAATGGGGAACACATTATGGGAAGGTAGGTATATTTTATTTTTCATGCATATGGTCTTAAAGGGATGATATATATACTTCATTTATTGACCTAAGACTTGTGTGGCTAAGAGAAGTTCTTCATAGTCCCTAAGGTCCAAAGTCCATTTGTTTTGACAAACCTAATTTGAGTGTCTTGACTTTGATAAAGAGTTCCTCTACCTTGGTTTTTCCTTCATTATCCCTTCCACCCATTTCATTTACACCCCTTGATAAACAAATTGTGATTCCAAATCTATTTTCCCTCTTCTTTCAATTCCTTCTTCTTCATCTTTTAAGAACATGCTAGCACTACTTTGTTTCAGTTTTATCTATCTTTAGAGTTAAATAACATGTTTGAGAAACTATGGATTTCTTCTTTCTTGTTTACCATGTTTTTAAATATACTTGCTTTACTTTCTTTTTACTTATTTTTTTTTCTCCTATTTTTATAGACACCTGAGTTCATACGCTTTTTCCATTATTGAGTGAGGTTGGCTTGTTAATTCTCACTCATCAATGTTGTTTTCCCTTTTTATGCACCTTTTTCAATTATTGAGTGAGATAAGGATTGTTAATGCTCACTCATCAATATTTTTTGATCATTTTGTTTCTTCATTTTTACCATTGATTTATTTTATTAACATCCTATTTGACATGTATCCTTGGTTTGATTTGGTGAGTTTGCCTTTCTTACTTAAGGATATCTTTGTTTGAGTTTTTTGGTCTTTAGTAGCCTTATATTTTTGGTTAGCTGATTTACTTTTGTTTATTTTTGACTTCATTATTTGGTCTAACATAACACCTATCACCATAGCTTACTAAATTTTAAAAGTACATCCCATCCTCATAACACCAATTATCTTGGCTTTTCTTCCATTTGTTTATTTTTTCTCTTTATTTTTTTATTCTTGGGTTTATCAAAAGTAGTATCTTCACCCTACACAATCAAAACTAATATAATATAAAACCATCATATGATAAAGGTAATTCAATGTATGCATTGCATTTAATTTTTAGTTATTTACATTTAAGTCATTTACATTAATTTATTTTTGCTTTGAAATAATGTAATTTTGTTTAGCATCAACATTTTGTATAACTATGTTCTTTCTCGAAGCACCATCCCTTATTGTACTTTAGTGACACATGATGAGTTTCAAACTAGGCATATGTATACACATAATATTTTCAACATTTTATCAAATATTTATGCTTTACATCTTTCACAAACCCATCTTGACTCAATATATCTAAGTTAATGCCTTAAGGGGTGCATCAAGAAAGGGGTGGGTAGACCTTTGGTGTTTCATAGGATTATTGTCCTTTTTTCCACATTATTACCAATTTAACTAGATCTTAAAACCATTCCCTAGGCTATTACTCCTCCCTTACACACTCTTCCAATATTTTCCTCTTTCCATTATCTTTTTCTTACCATAATTCCATTTTAGACTATCATTTGTACTAGGTCAACCATGACTGACCTTATATAGTTTACTATATTTTTCACTTTTTGGGTTTGTTAACCTTTCAACTGATCTAGCTTAGACCTAGTGAATTATCCTTTAAAACATATTAGGTCAACCATGGCCTATCCTATACATATAATGTTTTTGGGAGGATTTAGGGAAAGATAAACCTATATATAATATCATTTCCATCAATATTATAATATAAAATCAAGAGTTATTATTCGCTCACACTTCTTTACATTTTTCTCTTCCACCACTCTACTTGAGGAGTCTTGGATTAGGGTTTCTACTAGGAGAATCTAGTCTTATATATAAGTATTACATGATTTAGCTTTCCTTAGTGATCTTTAAAAACCACAACAACCTATTAAAAATCCCTTTTGGCCAAGGGAGAGATTGACTCTCGATGGGTTCACATTTAGGTAAGTATATTGCAACTTTATTCTCCTCTATTTATTAGATATAAGTAGAATACGTGTTAGCTCAAATAATATTAATTTTCATATTCCATGTATTAAGGTCTTACTCATACTTATCTTACTTGAGATTATATTATACATGTTTTTATTTCTTTACTAACCCTTTTATTGTGCCACAAGATTTAGTGTGCACTAGATTATACTTACTTTTTTATTATTAGAATTAAGTGAAATATCAAACCTTAGGACTCTTTTAGGTTTGTTTCATGATTATTTTATATTGTAGGCTTTGGAACCCTACCTCACATGGTGTATTATGATAAGTGATCCCATAATCGAGTCTAGCATATCCCAATATTTGTCATGCTCCTATTAAAAAATGTATCCCCAATCAAAAGTATAGGTATGCTCTATCTTATATGAGATAATATTGGTTTATAGAGATGATTCATTTTTTATTCAATATATTCATTGCATATGCCATCCCCATAGGATATCAAACCAACCATGTGGTGGAATCTGAAGTGGTGCTTTTGGGTATACATATTACTATACAACTCAAGTAGGAAGGTTAATACTTGATTATGATTCTCTAAACATCCTAGATTCCCTAGTTGGTAAGATCACCCCTCTTACACTATTAAATATCTCATAAATGATGCTAGGATTTTAATCAATGATTAGGGAAACCTCCCATTAATCATACCAATCAATAAGGAAATAAGGTGGCTGATTTACTATCCATTTGTGGAATCAATCTACCCCTTTTATCTATATGGCATGAAATCAACCACATTACACTACACATCACCAAGGTAATTTGAAATTAATCCATAATGTCCTAGGGTGCAACGGTGTTGGTCACACACATGAAATTCACATTCAATTCACTATGTTTTAAAAATCATGTTAATAAATTATAGTTATGTATGGGAATTTATTACTTTGAGTTAGGTCAAAAATATCTCATTAATTCCATTTATTTCCATGAATATCAAGCTTAACTGAGAAAATACAAACCCGTATCACCATTCAAAAAATCTTCTCTCAGGGTAGAATAGAATGGGGGGAGATAGAGATAGGCTTGAGATGACATCATTTTTAGGGGTTTTATCTAAAAAAATGTTTTGGTATAATATGTGTAATGGAGGTATGATGGAATACATACATTAAATCATAGGGAATGATGTAGACCTTGCTAAGGATTTTGTTGAAGCACAAAATAAAATAACTATGGATATAAGAGGTCTTAGAATCATTGTCACTGAGGATCTAATTAGAGAGGTAGATAGGATGTCAAATAAGGGTTCAAAATCATCTAGGGACCAATCAAATAATATGAATTTGATGCAAATATTCTCAATACAAAAGGGACATTGAAAATTGATAAAAAGTATTTTTCACAAATGGACCTTTGAGGTACTAATATGTGTATGATTTCAGATCATGAAATACATTATTTTATTATGTAAATTTACTCTTATTTTATCACACAAATTTATTATTCTTAACCATTTTCAAGATTTTAATTTTCACAAATGGACCTTCGAGGTATTGGCCAGACGTGTGCTTTTAAATCATGAAATACATTAATTTAAAAGGTAAATTTACTCTCATTTTATTGCACTAATTTATGCTTCTTAACCATTTTTAAGGTTTTAAAATTATTCTAAATTATTAATTTTTGGAGTCCTAGGAAATCACAAACCTCACTTTTCAAATTAATGAAGTGAATGCCATCATCCACCAAGGGCTTATCTTCATGATTATGAATTATGTGAAATACCTTATAAGAAAGAAGTCTATTTTGGAGGGTCTTATATGGTAGAGGAATACCATGAATAAGAAAATAAAATGGACTCCCCTTAGTATCTTCCTATCCCTTCCCTTGTAATCCCTAATTCGAAGAGCCTAATAGTGGATATTCCTCTCCAGCTAATTGTAAACAAACCCAAACCAATTGTGTTTTATGAAAGGGATGTTTAGGAATCTTTTAAAAAAGGTAATTCCCTCTTGTATAAATAATTCAAGAAAAATAAGAGACATATGGAGTAATTTAATGGTAAACTTTATGAATCATGAATTTTTATATCTAGTATAATCAAGGAGTGGAATTTTATTAACGAGGAAGCCATAGAAATGTTACAAGATTTTTCATAGCCCATTGAAGTAGAGGTTCCTCATTGTAGATAGGATGATGAGAAGGTGAAGGTTTATATCACTCCAAAAGCTTCCTCCAAACCCCACCATGTAAACCCCATCAAGAATATATCAAAGAAAGAGCCTCAAAATAAGCCAAGAATTGTTATACTGAAGGACACTATGAAAGGCCTAAGTAATAAGATTTAGGAAAAGATCATTAGGAACAAGCTAATGGATAAGGTAGAGGAAAAGGATTCTATTAAGTCACTCACATAGGAAACTACACTCCCTAAGAAATTTATCTCATTTATTTTTATATTTTTTATTTTGTACTAGTCTTCACCTAGTTTTTTTTATTTTGGCTATATTGTATTTTTCATCCCATGGGGATTACTTTGTTATGTTTTGATACTAGATAACTTTACATTATTGGATCCTTATAAAAACTACTTATTTACCTAATAAAATAAAAAAATTATATATTTTTTATTTATACCACACCTTTTGAAAATATCTCAAGGAAGGATTAAATAAAATAAATTGGATGACGCATATGAATCAAAATATTTTAAAATTATATGAATTTTGACACCTGTGTTGACATAAGTTTCCCTATGTAGGATAAATTTTTTTAACATGATAGGAAGATACTAAGAATATGTAAATAATAGTAAATGGTGTATATTTGGTTTTATTTTTTTTTACTATGGAGTAAATTTTGGTCATAAAAAATGATAGTATCATATCATAAGAAAAAAACTTAAGTGTAATGAGATGATGAACATGATCCTTTTATAAACATGAAGGACTATAACTTAAGCATATATACATGATAGGTATTTTTTAAGTATATAAGACTAAGATGTTATATATTTCAAATTTTAGTATATACAATTCAATTTTACTAATTTAAATAATCTCTCATAAGTGATTTATATTGTAAAATGGCACCTATAGAGATTTTAAGCTTGACCCCATATTTTTAAAGGTTAAAAAATATCTTAAGATGTAATGTGATATCTATAAACCCATCATAGTAAATGACTAGGATGACTCTTCTAGTATCATTGGATATAATGTGAGGTGCTTAGGTTAATTTTGGAGATGTTTAATAACCTTTTTGAAAATGGGTGGTTGTAGGATTAGATTATTAGAATGATCCTTAAAGGTGGAGAGTAGGGGAGATTGATTTGACATCCCCTAATTAATTTTTTGATGTTAATTTGAAAATTTTAAGAGATATTTTAGTATTTGTAAAAATTTATTATAGTTAGATATTTTAATTTGAACCATTTATTCCAAGACATTTAAAATCATCAGAGTTTGATCATTTGAATAATTTTTACTTGATTATGACGCTTGAGTCACATGTTGTTTGGATTGAGAATCTTGCATAGAAATATATTTTTTATTATATAATTGGATAATGTTTTTTATTTTTGACACCAAAAGTATCATAAACCATACTTTTAGCTATGTTGGGAAGTCTATAGTAAGATGTATTAGAGGATTTAATTTATTGAATTTAGAAAAATATTGAAGATAAACAAAACAAAGTAGGAATATTGAGAAAATATGAAACCATTACAATAATGAATTATTCATTCAATTTTTATATGTGTTTAATATTTGTATTTAATAATTCACACATTTAAAACTATTTTAATTTTAGTCTTATGATTCACCCTTATAAATGAATTCATCATGGGGTACTTTTCTATCCCTAGTCCTTATGGTGACCATGTGATTGGTATAGGTAATTTCAATATTAAATTCATTCCCAAGACTTTATTTTGAGAAAGAAAAAAATTAAATGAAAGGATTTTAGGAGTTCTTAATGATATTAATGAGCATGGAACTATCATTGTTTCTATTGAATCCTTGAAAACCATAGAAACATTTGTTATCTTTATCTTATGTGTTATTGAAAAATATTATTGTGGGAATAGAAAGATAACCTTTAGGTTTGATAAATTAATAGAATAAACTTTTATAATATGATATGTTTTAAAAAAAGTAAAATATATTAAGATAGGAAAAATATAATGTGAAGATGACCCAATATAATTATGTGGTAATATTTGTGTCAAGTTCACAAAAACTTATTTAAGAGAAATATAGTAAAAAATATATGGATCCTATAGAAAAGTATATATAAAAGATAATTTTATTTACAACACACATACAATATATCATTCTGCAAGGTGCTACATGGATATAGATAAGGGCCATATTAAATTAAGGTCTAAGGGAATATATAACTAACGTATCTAAAGAATTAATGAACATATAAATAACTATATTTAAGTTATAGGAAGTTTGAACTAAATTAATAAAAGGAAAGATAATTAAAATTAGATAGTAGCCAATATTTATGTAATCTAAGTTTTATAACAATGTCTTTAGATGGTACCGATGAGGTGTAAATAAAGTAACAAAGCATGAAAACATGACAATATACTAATAATAATAAGTTAATCTAAGTATGGATGATAATAACATACAAATATAATATATCCATAAAACTAAATAAATAAAGCATATATGGTTATAAATACTTACCTTCAGTTCACTTTTAGATGCATAAATACCCCCCCTTGGTTCAAGTGGTACTTGGTGAGAGATTTTATAGGTGAAGTTCAAGATGTAACTAAGAATACCAAAGTATCCTTAGTATTGGGATCTAAATACTAGGCATATTATGTTGGTTCAAATTCCCTTATTGATATCTCTAGACTACTTGTACAAAAAAATTTCCTCAAGTGTAGGTTCCATAGGCCAAATCTTTATTCATCTTATTGAGGTGGATTTGTGTGCACAAATTTAGGATATTATATGTGTTTATTATTATAAATTAAAAGTTGGAATTGTATATATACAACTCAAACCTAAAATATTCACTACTAAAACTTAGCCTACATCATTATCCCAAATGATGAAAAAGTAAAATTATAAATTTAAAAGGTACTAAAATGACCCAAATATTATTTTTTCTAAGGGGGGGTGCCAAAAATATCATTATCTAGGATGATGATATCAAGTATGAGCACAAAAAATAGAATAAGAGGATCAAAAAGGGGGGAATTATAAATATTAAAGAATAGATAAATGGATAAAATGGCATGAGTGAATGAAAATATAATATAAGATCATCATTTAATATTTTAAAAATATCCATGGACCCACCCACCTTGATGTTGATGGATTCCTTAAGACATACACTCAGGGAGATTTATGCATTTACAAGTCTTGTATGAGAAATGTTTAGTAAGTGATAAATGATATGTATACATAAAAATATCACTCATTTAATTCAATAATCATTCCATGTGTATTATCTACCCATCCCAAATCCATATGAGATGTATTCTAGTAAATATAATTATATAATCATTCACTTAATTAAATATCCTTCTATTGGTACAAGTATGAAGTACTATACAAAATCAAAATCAATGGATATGATATATATATTTAAACCTTATAGTGAAAGAAATGATAACAATATGAGTTTTTTTATGGTTTATGGTACATGTGTTTATATATTATTAATTGAAATAAAATTAGAAAAGATCCATACACAAGCTAAAAATATATAGAATCAATAAAGCTAATAATCAAGAAATAGATAAACTTGGAAAGATGTAATATTTAACCCACAACTAACATGACCATAATTATACCATATGATAGTTATCATATCAATATTATAATGTTATCATTCTAGCAAATGTGAATTAAGATCAAGAAATAGATATCAATAAGTTTTTAAGAATGTGATTTAGTATCCTAAAGAAATAAATGACATATGTTAATATTTTAATATGAAAATTATGATAATGCAACGTTATGAACAACCTAATGTAATTTAAAATTCACCAATGATAGCCTAATGTGTATTAATTATTAAAATTTATAAAAACTTTATAAAATAGTTGCAACTACATCACTTGTATTAAAAAAATGTGTCTACATATTTTTACACATTAATGTGTGTGTGTGTGTGTGTGTGTGTGTGTGTGTGTGTGTGTGTGTGTGTGTGTGTGTGTGTGTGTGTGTGTGTGTGTGTGTGTGTGTGTGTGTGTGTGTGTGTGTGTGTGTGTGTGTGTGTGTGTGTGTGTGTGTGTGTGTGTGTGTGTGTGTGTGTGTGTGTGTGCGCGTGTGTGCGTCTGTGCGTGTGTGTGTGTGTGTGTGTGAATATATATTAAAGTATAATAATAAAGGGTGGATACTATATTAAATTAACTAGGATGGATATGAAATCCATCTTACTTAGTGAATTCCAAGCTCAGATACATTAATATTACTAGAACAACTCATTGAATAGATATTTATATCAGTACATGACCAATCAATATCTACTAAACCTAACCAAGGGATATTTTACTACACAATAACAAAAAATAGGTTCCAAATACTCTAAGAAAATAATAATAATCAATAAACCTAGCTAGGCTTATAATACATATAATAAATCTAATCTAGTGATCAATAAATATTGTGGCATAAATGTGGATAGTCAAACAAACAAAACATGAAAAGAGAACTATACTTAATTAAATGTAGAGGTAAACTAAGAAAGGATTAAAACATCATCTTATTACTTTGTGAAATATCTATCTACCCAATGAAAGAGTAAAATTTAGGAATATTTTCCTTGAATGAACTCATCATGCCTCAATCTCTCCCTTGGATAATAGTGATTTACAAGAAGTAGTTGTGGATTTGTAAGGATCACACTATAGAAATTAGAGATAGGACAAAATAATCCTAATTTACATCCAAGGCATTCCCACAAGAAAATATTATTTTATTTTGAGGAAAAACCCTAAGTAATGACTCCTTAAGTGTATAAATAGTAAAATTGTGAAATGTAATAATGGAAAAATGAATGTTACTCTCTATTAGATTGAATTTAAGGTGGTATGTATAACTAATATTGACCTTAAACCATCCTAATATTTTATTAAATAATATCTACCAAATTGATCTTATTAGGTAGGAAATATAGTCATTATGTCTTGAACCGTATCAGTCAAACTGATGTAGTTTTATAACATGTGCTCAATCTATAACAATATCAGCCTAGCTAACATAGTGTTAAAATGAATAAGAAGGTGATTTTATTATTCATGGGTTATTTTTGAATTGAATTTCTTAGAGGAGTGGGAAAATGGGGTTTTAATTACTTATGAATCTGGATAAAATTAACTTGTAGTGGTTTTAGGTAATGGTATAGGTACCAAAAATCTTGTAAAGCATTAAAGGTCTAAACACTACTTTATCGGTGCACCCTTTAAGGTGTGCACTCGAAGAGATTAAAACTTGATAGATTCTTAAAAGAATGAAATCATAAGTAAATGATAAAGTTTAAAAATATTTTGTGTATATATATACCCCTCTCTAATATCATCATGTGTTATGCATTTATAACATGGGATGGTGATTAGATAATAACAATAGAAACAAACAATGTCAAGCTAATAAATTATAGTGAAAAGTGGAATAATAAATGAATGTAAATAATTTAAAAACACGTAAATTTATTTAACTTGTTACTATGGAGTAGAGGCTATATGATAGGCAAGTGAAATTATATGAAACATTAGGTGGACCTAAGAAATAAGATAAAATTCCTAAAAAATTGCAAAAACATGGGGTAAATATATAAAAAATCTTTACATTGTCAAGATTTTAGAAATTCTTGTAGTTTTTAAAGAGAGTTTATAGAAACATAGTTAAAATAAAAATATGGAATTGTATGGTAAATATTTTCTAGGTAATTATTCTATAAATCTTAAATATATAATATAATTTTAACTATTAGTTATGTTAGATGTAAATTTATGTATTATTGAATTTTGTAAGGTAATTTGATATAGATAAGTAATACATGATTTATTATTTGATATTTGATAGAAATGGTAGAGACTCTAGTGATTAGTGGATGTAATTGGTTATTGGATTTATTGGGAATATTGATAGTGGATGATCGAGCATAGCTAAAGGAATTAAGCTTTAGAGGCATTATGTAGATGTGATGCATTACCTTAAGTGTTGACTTAGACACCATGATCTTAAGGACATGAGAGTGGCTAACCAACACTTTATGTGAGTGGTGGATGGGGATAACATTGAGGTGGGTATCACCCTAGAAGATGGACATGTAATATTAAGACTTCATATTGTAGTTATTCCCATATTTTTGATACTCTTGATATAGATGCTAAGAGACAAACCTTAACCTAATGGGTGACTAGGTTAGAGAGATATTAGCATTTTCTGATGTATATGTGTCAACCGTTACAAATATAAAAAAGGTCAGTATTTTCCTTATGACAACTCATGTACTCTATCATTAATTTAATGGGAATGTTTTGTAATATGTGTTTACCTTGTGTAATTCTATAGTGGAACATGGAATGATGTATGATTTATGGTCAATGATATAGGTGTAGTTAGTGTATAATATATATAATATCCTATCAAGAGGGTATATTACTATGGGCCCCATGATTTTATTGCATATTTAGATATATGAGAGGTTTATGATGTATCAGCTTATGGCATAACCCTATGTGATAGATGATACTTTGCCCCATGTTTTATGGTGGTGATAGGATCATGTATTGAAGGTTATACCACATGCCCTAAAATTGTATATTGTTACCTTAGGTGAGATTATTTTACAAAATTTTTGGGTACTCTAGATACTTGGCCTTGTTGGTCATGTGTTTTTTTTAGGACTTGGCTATATGTAGATTATAGGTCATTAAATGTGGTGGGTAGAACCACATCTTGATTTTTTACTATTTGTATTATGGTTTATGCATATAGAAGCACCTATATTATTTCCTAGGTATTAGGCATGACATGTGATGGAGTTTCAAGGTAGTAAAGGTGTAGGAGAATCTATGGATGTGCTTATAATACACCTATGTCAATCAAGACCTTGGGGTGACGATGCTGAAAATAAAAAGGGAGATGAGAGTAGTTGAGGAGGAGGTAGAGATGGCTATGGATGAGGAGGTAAAGGTGGATATTTTTTCACCATAGAAATATTTAAATTTACCACCATGGCCACCACTGTGATGACATAGATAGAGGTAGGTACATGTATATCTATAGTCACATGTAGAGGTACAATATAATGAAGATCCTAAAACGCCACTTTTAGAGATATGTTATATAGAGTAGTAGATTCAAAGAGTACCATGCAATTCTCATGTGATATTACCTAATTTTATGACACCATAAATCCATGCCTCATTAGAGGTACATGGTGGGGAAGTTGATGAAGAGACTGTTGGTGAGATATTTATGTTTTTATATGTAGTTGATGTTTATTATTTTATAACTAGGTGTATGCATTTATTAAATAGATTATTTTTAAATATGTGTGTGTGAGATATTTAAAATATATTTACTTTGTCTTTTACATATGTTGTTGCATATGAGGATAGATGGTCAATGATGGTGTAGGAAACACATAATGATATACTAGATGATGTTTTACCAGATCATGATACTTCATAAGTGATAAATACTCTTGTAACTTATTCCTTTGATGATATTATTTGGTTTAAATCAGATGGTGTGGTAGCACAATAGCTACAAATATGTGGTAGAGGTGGTGTTACAACTAGAAGTGGGTGATGGAGACCTACAAGCATAGTATACATTAGCTAAAGATTAGCTAGAGAGTTGGCATGCATACAAGTCTAGGTGTCCAATTTACATGGAAATATTGATGACTTGTGTATATATATAGATTCACTATAGATTACTATTCAGAGGGGGTAGCCACATGGATCTATAGGTAGTGTAGGTTATTCACTAGATAGGTAGGGTGGACCATAACTATAGAGATGAGATTGTATTATGCTTATATATTTTGTTTTATTTTATCAAACATTGGATCCACACATAAAGACACACATTTTTTTTATGACTCATAGATGTTATGTATATATGCATTTTATTTTTAGTACATGATTTTAATATTTGATATATTTTATAAGATTTTTTTTTATTCTTTTCTAAAAAATGTGAATAATTACATGGTTAAAAATAATTATAGAAAGTGTATAATGTAAAAATGTAATTTAAAATACATTATATTATATGGAAGACATGAAAACATAAAATAAAAAGTAGAACACACTAAATCATGTTAGCCAGTGTGTAAAACATAAATAAATGAATTATAATAAACAGATGAAATGTACAACACACTAAATCATGTTGGGAAGAATATAATACATAAATAAATGATTTTTAAATGTGAGATACAAACTAATATATGTAATGTAAAAATACCAAGTGAAAAGGTAATATAAAATGTAGGATTTGTGTTAATCACTCCTTTAGAAAATGTATAGTTATTTTGTGACTAAACTTTGTATGAAGCTTGAGGATACTTTTTGAGGAAATCAAAGTACCATCCAAGGTCTTACACTAAAAATCAAAAAGGGTAAACCAATGAGGTGAATGATAATTATGGTAAATTTATATAGATGATAAGGGGATGTTTATGATGAAGGCTTGGTCATATATAAGATCTTATATTATATCTCACAAAAGGAGAACTAGAGTTTTATGATTAGATCAAAAACAATATTTTTCAAGGAAGAATATTTGTAATATTTTAATGAAAAATGGAGTGTAAAGATATTGACATAGGTAATTTCAATAATCCTTAGTAGGCATGAGACATATTAAGGAAATAAGTAAATGTTAATAATTTATTGGATTCCAAATTCATAAGATATTTATTCATAGTAGACACAAAACATTTGGTGAATAAGTGTAGTACTTAGATCAACTCATGAAGGTGATAAATAAAATAAAAGTGAAATGGGATTACCTTCACACAACATGTTCCTCATTCCTCAAGACCCCTTATAGATTTGTTAGTCTACTATGAAGATTGGGGAGTTGTGTGAGAAATTAGGTATGACTATATAAAAGTTTGAGACTTCCTATCCAGTTCTATTGGCCTACCTTACCCCCATGGACTTCAACTCTATCATGAGGCCAACTATGGAGTTTTATCTTTGACTAGAAATAAGAGATGTGATAAGATATGAATCACATCTTTTGGTGTGATTTTGAATTTTGAATGTTTATATTTGACTCTTTATCATTGACTTTTGTTTAAATTATTTTGTATTTTAAATATTTTAAGTATTTTTCTATTTCTCCTCCATATAGATTCAAAATAATAAAACATTAATAATAAAAGTGACAAACATAGATAAGCTTTAGGATTTGGTTATATAATACAAAATACCTAGATATTTTTTTAGCTTGCTAAATAATTGGGCTTACCCATAAACAAGTGTGATATCTTAAGACTAACCATATGCATGCTTAATATTAAGGTAGAATAAGGTGAAAGTCAAGATCATATAGATCTTTGTATGTAATGATATAATGAGAAATATGCTTGTCATCTAATCATAAGGTAAATATAGTATAATAAAGGGTGTGGGATGGAAACAATCTCATAATAATAATTATCTTATTCCAATAAATGATTTAACTAATGTAAAAAAAGAAAACATCCTAAATATAAATAGGGAAAAATAAATTAAAATGATATTAATCCATGAAACATTTTTAATTGATAAGTGAAAAATAAGATTAATATATATTCATAAATAAAATCTAAATCATATGAAATTATAATAAATAATGTGATGAAACACCATAATGTGTTCATAAGACTAATAAATTTCATGACAAACATCATCCATAACATCTAATACATCCTTGTGTAACTATAATCTAAATTTAGTCAAAGTCTCATCAATATTTGTAGAGAAATTATGAAAAGACTTCCTGATGCACTATATATATAGTTAAAGTGGGTATGATATAATAATAATGATTCTCATGGGGTATATCAAGTAATGGATACTCAAATAAAATAAATAATTTCAAGTTGTGATGTGTATCCTCATATTTATGAGGAAATGTAGGCTTCAAATAAAATTGAACCTTTATCCACAAATGCGCTAGAGTATGTGATTGAGCTAATAAAGGTGTAGTCAATGGAAAATCATGAATGTATTTTTTTATCACTCGACATTTATCTACATAATGTGTAATACACCAATTTAAAATATAGTAAAATTACCCATATTTAGGGATGTATTCTAGAGGTATCTTATGATGAGGTGGGTTTTCATCTATAGACTATGCCTTCTCTAGATGAAGTGTATTATTATATTAACAAAGATGTCATTAGTGACTGGTAGAATGCATGTGTGTTCTATGAAGTAAAAAGTACATATAGGAGTAGACTTTGAAGGTTAACCATATAGATTAGAAGTAGATCCTTAAGCTCATTTTTATTTATTATCATGATAATATTTGGCCCAATAAATGATAACTCTATGGAACTCATAATATTTATCATCTACCCATTGTGTTGGTAGAGGATCAAACTTAGGCAAAAGTAGTCTAACATCACCAATAGAAGGTACAATTATAATATTATCAAGATTAAGTTGGTTTGATGTGAGAGATGATCTCAATTAAGGTCATTTTAGTGTAACAAACATCTTTATATGAAGTAAGCTATAAGGATATAATAATCTATCAAATTGGTAAGGTCATACCATATCACGGTCAAGAAGTATACTCCAAAGGGGCTCAGTAGTGATTATATGAAAAATAGTGTGTTCATGTTCCATATTAGACTTATAAACATCAAATGAATAATAAATAATGTTAAGTACTATATAATGAGGAGGAACTACATGAATATAATTTAAATCATGTTGTAAATAAGGAGATTATATAAGTATCTATGTATTTTTATCTTGAGAAAAACCAACTAAAAAGGGATCATATAAATAATATCCATCATCATAATTAAGGGTGTGAATATCAATAGTATATGTGTCAATGATTTTATCAGTTGAAGAGGCATTATGTATGGATTGTTTAGTTTTCTCTAGAGTTAAATGAATTTTATCTAACTGTTTTTTAAGATACTGAGGTCATAAAGAAAGAGGTAGTTGAGAAATTATGTAAGGAGAGATATCATAAGTTTTAATTTTCAAACTAATGTCATTAGGTTCATCATCATATAAATCTAAAATATTAGATGTTATGTTACATATTAATCTAGAGTGACCATTATAACCTCTATTAGATTTTTCATACTAATTAAAGTATTCTGACTTGTGAAAATGAATGTTTGCTAAAGGTTTGAGGGTAGGTATTTTAAAAACACCTTATTCTTCAATTTTTTCAAAATTTGAAGGATTAGTATCTCCTTGTAGCTTGTATATATCACCATTAGTGTGAGATTTAACATTGTCATATTGATGAAGCTATCACTTTCATACATTGTGTCTAAGGTTGATAGATGAAAATGTTATAAGTTAATAGGAAATTAGATATCATAACTTTGATATGAATTGTGACATGGAGAATTATGATAGGAATCAAAACATGCCCTAAAGGAGGGATTTGTCTTCTATCATATCGTTGACATGTACTTTGAGTATATTTTAGATTAAATTCATACTATCTAATTATTTTAATATAATTGAGGGAAGCCACACAAATTCATAAACCTTCATCAATCACAACACACTTGAATTTGATATCTCCTATTTAAATACTAATGAATAATGGAAGATTATCCAAAAAAATAAATATCACACTAGGATTCATTGAAGTGATAGGGAAATTTAGTGAAAAATATGTATCTATCATTTCAACAACATGGATAGACATTTGTTCACACTACTGAAGAATGTTATCTTCAAACCCTAACAAAGTACATTCTTGACCAAAAGGTGGGATGAGGGTTTTTCATTTCAAATAAAAGTTTCATTAGATCATTATGATGAGGAGGGAAAGTTCTCAAAAATCCTAAGAAATGGATTTGAGATGGGAGAAATGAAAGTTAGTTATAGTGTCTCATTCATCATATCTCATTAGAATAGTTTGTGAAATTTCCATGATATACTTCACCCCTATATATGATGAAACCCATCTTCATCTACAAATTCCTTCACCAAGGCTAATGCCTTCTATTTTTTCTACTTCTATGTCTTAATATCCTTTATATTCTTTGTTGGTTCGGCTATTTATTTCTCCCCATCATAAATTTTAAACCATAGATCATTGAAAATGAGTGTGTTATCCACTTACCGAGACCATTCTAGCCAATTATCTTTAGCAGTCAATGTAGGAATGCATGATTTTTTTATTTGATTTTTGGAGTTTTCAGTTTTTAAGGTTTTTGAATTTTTAGTTTAACACTAATTGGCTCCTTATCATTGTAAAATGGTCCCATTTTCTATATACAAAATAGCACTAAAAAAGGATTCACCTTATCATTAACACCAGCTTATAAATAAAACCTTAAACATTAATTTACATAGTTTTTTAACTTTATATATTTATACCTTTTGATAATAATGAATGGGTAAAAGAGTATCTTGGAGTATCTTACTCAAAAACTAGTTGATGTTTGCTAATATTTCTTATAGTAGTTTTCTCAAGGTAATTCAATGAAAAATTACACAAATTTTAAATGATTTTCAAATTCAAATGATTTTTAAAATTTTAAAAATATAGCATTTAAAATAAACAAAATAAATATTTTAAATGTAAAAAGAATAAGCTATACCTTACTCATTCAAATTTGTTGATAATATTCCAATATTGGAATACCAAAAATGTATAGAATATTCAAAGAAGAAAGTCCATGCTCCAAAATGATAATCTTAAACTTATGCAAGCATCAAACTATATGATCTAATAAAGACTCCAAAATCAAATGAAAATGATAAAATACCATGTTTCCTCCTTCTAACATATATTTTTCACATGCCTTGAGCCATCTCATAGAAAAATACAACCTCTACGCTGCCAAGGATGACTCTTATGAAATCCACACATTTAGGTACATCAAAAATAAATGTTAAAGTCTCAAATAAGAGGCCAAGTAACTTAGGGTTTATCTAGTGTAAAGAATCCCTTCTCCAAATGACATATATTTGATGATATATAACTAGAATACCATCCAATCATGTCTTAGCATAGTCAAAAAAATAGCATGTGTAATGTAGATGGAATAGCTAATATAAATGGCTTTGGAAAATGATCAAAAATTTATTCCACATAGCCAAGATTAAAAGAGGCAATGCCAAACAAGTGTTACATAGGTCTAAATTTATCAAGTACATCATAATTTCCTCTTATAATCCAAAATGTATTAGTGATGGTGTAGGTTAATTATTGTTGTAGATTCATACAAAGCATTAAAAGAGAATAATTAATTTCAAGTCATACTATTAGTAATATGGAGAAGGAAAAACAAATTACTTTTTATAGGATTTGATACCAATGACATAGATGAATAAAAATGATAAGGCATTAGCTTTAATGAGGGAATTATTAGATGAAGATGTGTTTTCTCATATACAAGGTTATATTACACCATGGGGAAATTTTTAAAAATTGAAAGACATATGATTCCCACTCAAAGTTAGAATTCATTAAGTTAAAATTGAATTTATTCAACTGAGGGTTGAAACATGCTGATGTGATGATATTGGATTTATAGATACATGCCATTAAACATAATGTGGAAGCAAAATGTTTCAAAATTGGCATATAAATGATCACATTCATAAAATCCCTTCTTCCCAACTATTCAACCTAATTGGAGTATCTACAAGCTAGTAATCAATTGAAGACTCTCACATGTGACGAGTTGGTCGAAAATATAGTAGAAAGAGAAAATTACTTTTGAAGAAAAATAAAATCCATAATAACTGAAAGTGTGTGTTATGTAAAATAAAATTATTTAAAAACATCAAACAAGGCCACATATTTTGATAATGGAGGAAATAACAAGTATAAGCAAATATTTGGAAAAAATAAAAATCATGGTGTTCAAAATAAATAAAAAATGACAAACAAAACCTCTATTGTGAATGGTGTGATAGAAAAGGAAGCCATCAAACTCACAAATTCAATACTCCATGGTAAAAATTAAAGCATATTATAAGAATAAAGAAGAAAAATCAAAGAAATAATCAAGAGTCAAATTTAGCCCAATTCACCAATGAATGTGTGTTTTCTATTATATAAGATGAATCAAATAACATCTCGATACATTATTCATGGTTTAATTCTTGGGTTATTAAAACTAGTTCCACTCAACATACGACTTTCTAAAAATACCTCTTTAATGAGTACAATGAAGAAATTTATGGCTCGTTATACCTCATAGATAGATCAAGTCTATAACTAGAGGGAAAAGGTATAATTTGACTCAAGTGTCTAGGAAATCCAAACTACAAACTTGACAATGTTATCTACATTCCTTAATTGAAGCAAAAAAGTTTGTCCCTAGTGCTCATAGAGAGATAAGGCCATTCCCTTTTTTTGGATATTGATGATATCATAATAAATAGTGATAATGCAGTCATCTTGATTGGATATTAAGAATTAAAACTACTCAATCTCATACGTGAGCCTTTAAATTCAAGGAATTATTCTCATCACATGGGAGATGAAATGTCTCCAAACATGTTGTGGCAAGCTAGATTCAATCACACTCACTATAAAAACATTCATGTATTGCAAAATAATGGTGTTGTTGGCATACATAAATTAACTATAAAAATAGATGAAAAGTGTAAAGAATTCATATTTGCTAAACATGCAAGAGAACAACTTCTAAAGTCACAGTGGAAATATATTAAAAAATTGTAGTTGGTTCACTTAGACTTGTGTTCTCTTTGAATTATCTTCATTGGTGGTGATAAGTACTTCATGTTGTTTATTGATCACTATAGTTAGATGACTTGGATATACTTTATAAATAATAAATCAAAATCCTTTGATACTTTCTAAATGTTTTGAAACATGATTGAAAATGAATCTCAAACCCACATTATGATTATTAGGATAGACAATGGTGGTGAATTCACTTCAAATAACTATCAATCCTATCTTGAAAATGGGATCAAATACCATCTCATAGTTATTTAAACTTTGTAACAAAATGGATTTGTAGAAAGGATGAATAGAACTGTGATGAATATGGTTTGTGCTATGTTGTAATAAAAATGGGTAAATATACACTTTTGTGCTAAACTAACTAAAATAATAGTATATCTCTATAATAGATCACCATCAACAACTCTTGAATCTAAGACTCCATATGAGATGTTGTGGTCATATTCCTTTAATGTGACATATTTTAATTTTTAGATCCACTTGTTAATAATTGATTCCAAAGGAGAAAATAAATATGTTGGACCACAAGAGTCAAAAACTCATCCACTTAGGATATTTTAAATCCTCCAAGGCATATAAGATATACAATGAGAAAGAGAATAAGTTTATTATCACAAAAGAAGTTATCTTTTGTGATTATGCAAAAGATAAAGAGCACATTGATTCAAAACTAATGTAAATTGACAATTTTTCATATTTTATGTCAACATAAAGTGATTTAGATGTTATAAACAATGATTTGGGAACACATAGATGGTAATCCATTCATTTTCTATTGTCTCCCATACATGAGATTGAAACTCCTATTGAATGGGAGAATGAAACTTCATCATAAAATGAATCTAGTCTACTATAACATAAGGTAAAAAGTTATTGAAAATTTAGAGTATGAACTTTAAGAACCTAAAACATAGAAATAGATGCCTAAATGGGTCACTCAAACATTGAAATATGTTAAACCTAATAAATTTAGGAAAATAGGCACAAGAAGTGCACATAAAGTTTCATCATAATTAGAAAGGTTCCTTGAATAAATTAAAAACATAATTAAAAAGCTCACTTTGAATGATTATCTAGAATAATAACTCAAGGTTGTATTTTATTCAAGACCAATATCTTCGAAATAAGATGAGAATCTTGAATCTTGTAGAAAAACCATGAAATATGAATATAATGTGTTAGTCAAAAATGTGACTTGAAAATTGTTTGATCCTCCATATGGTTGAAAACTAATTAGCTTCAAGTGGGTCTACCATAAAAAATAAAATTCTAATGGCTCACTTGACAAGAAAAAATCAAGGCTTGTCACAAAGGGGTATGATAAAAAATAAGGAATTAACTAAAATGAAAGCTTTACACCTACATAAAAATGGACTACCATTTGAACCATGTTGGCTTTGGTAGCTTATAATGAATAGAATGTTTGATAAATGGATGTCAAATTTACAATCATAAATGGAAACCTCAAGGAAATTATGTACATGACACAAAGTAAAGGTTTTTTTAATAAATAGACAAGAGCACAAGGTGTGCAAACTAGAAAAATTATTGTATGGTTTGAAATGAGCCCTTCGAGCATAGTATGAAAAAATATTTGAGCACCTCATGAACATTAACTTAAAAAATATTGATTTTGAATATACAATTATTTTCATCAAAATAAATAACAAACAATTTATTTATGGTGGTGTACATAAATTATTTGGTCATCACAAGGAATAATGAATGATACATTATAAAATTCAAATCAAAGTTGATGAAAATATTTAAAATGACTCATTTGAGTTAGATTCAATAGTATTTAGGTATTTAAGTAAATAAAAAAACCAAATTATTTCTTCATCACCAAGTAAAATTACATTGGTGACATTCTAATCAAGTTCAAAATGGAATATTGTAAGCCTCTCAGCATACCCATGGAATAGAATCTCAAATTGAGATATGAAGATTAAACAGATTTGGTTGATGCCACTAAATCAAGATAACTCATTATATGTATAATTTATGTGACCACAACTCAACCAAATATATCATTTTTAGTTGGTGTCCTATCAAAATTTATGCAACAACCTAGGGATAATCATTAGGTATAGGAGAAAAGGGTCCTTAGATATCTCAAAGGAACAAAGAATTTTAGGATCAAATATTGTAGGGTAGGAGACTTCAAAATGGTTGTGTATTTAGAATCTAACTATGTTAGTGATCATGAAGACATAAAGTCTACCTCAAGTTTTATAATGAATTTGGGAACACCATCTGTGAATTAAAAATCCAAGAAATAAGTAATGCCATTAATTTCTTCAAAAGAAGTAGAATATATATGGCCACTTCAGAGGAAACTAGAGAGATGTTGTCGCTCATGAGGCTTATTTCAAATTATAGGAGAAATATGTTTTGTCATAAACTATCATGGTTGAAAACACTTCTATAATCTAGATGGAAAATAATCTATTTATTCACAACTGAACTAAGCATAACAATATAAAATTTCATTTGATTTGGAACTATGTGAAATATGGCAGTGTTAAGTTACAACATTAACTGATAATATAACAACTAGTAAACATCGTAACAAAAGTTCTTGGATGATAAAATATGATACATTTAGAGGAATTCTTGTCTAATAAATAAACCTATAGTGTGACTTAATGGTGGTGTTATAAATAATCCACACTTAAACCAATGATGGGCTGGTCATAGAGGGGCTAGTAGTTCAGTTGGTAGAGCACACCAATAGAAAATATAAGGTCTTGGGTTTGATTATCAGCTGGTCCATATGAGTTGTATCTCAACAGTAGGATCCCATTTGTCATATCCTATTATAATTTTATCATATAAAGGTGTGTAGTGTTGAATTAAATGTTTTGAGGATGTAGTGTAAGTGCATTTAAATTAATGTTGGTAAGGTGTATTTGATTGGGATTTAATTTATGTGGGTTGATTGATTGTGTTTAATTATGTTGATTTATATGACACAGTTGAATCATTGGTTGTGTCTTGTGAATGAGAGGAATAAGTAACAATCATAGAGTATTTTGGTATTTTTGAGTGACATATTTTAGTTAAAGCAGAGGTAGAAGCTATATCTATAGTATTTTAGTTAGTTTTTTATAATTATATATTTTCATTTAACACTTTTATGTTAATATATTTTGCTGTTGAATTGATTTAAATTGGTTTCATGTGCCCTAATTATGTGAGATGAGATAGGTAATAATACTAAATAGTATGAAAAGTCGGGGAAATTGTATAGTTGAATGTTGGATAAGGATAGATATAGGAAAATACTCTTTTTATGTTATTCATATTAAAAACATTATCATCATGCATGTTATGGTTAGGATCCATATAACTTTCAACATTATTAGTAGTAGGAGTTTGAGTAGTACTAGATCTATGATTAGAAATGGGTTCCTTGTATATAAATAAATGCACATTAGCTTGATGAAGGGATTCATGTTTAGTTTGGATTTACTGATCCTTAGCTATCATTTTAAAAGGTTTTTAATGTGGACATATGAGTTATTTATGACCAAAGTTAGGTCTAATAAGGTATTCCATATCAAAGTTTCTTAATTTGTGACAATTTTCATGGGAATGATCCTAACTTTCATGATACAAACATAATTTGTGTTGATCATAAAAAATGTTTGGTAGGGTGAGTACGAGCAATATATCATGGTGAAGGTTAAGGAAGACATTTTTGAATCTTTTCAAAGGAAAATGGTTTATGTATATCTACATTATTTTATTGATAAAATGTAAAATAGGATGAGGATTATTTGAAATTGATGAGAAAAGAGTAGGCTCTATAAGACCATTAGGACAAATGGATTGATTTTGTCAAGATCTTGCTCCACCAATAGAGCACATATATGATTACCTCTTGTATTAGCAACTAAACACGGAATTTAACCAGAATCAATAAGTATCTAGAAATATGAAACAACACAAGAATATGAGAGACAATACAAATTGTATTAATAATCACTCAGAAGAATATACAATAAAGAAGATGCCACTTCTTCCACCTCAAAGGCTCACCACACCTCAAGACCTTCTTCCCTCTCTCTCTCGGTCCCAACAATCAACTCCAATACAGAATTGATGTTCACCTCTACCAGTCAGAAACAACGCTGCCAGTACACCAAGTACACAACCATACTCCAAGTAGATCTCCTGCTCTCTACTGCTACCTGAAAATCACTAGACCTTACTCACCATTGTAGATCTCCAAAAGAAGCCATGCTCACCTGATGACTAAGATCATACATATACGAAGAACCCTTCTGATTCTCCAAACTAGCACCCACCTTGGTACTGTGGCACTAGGAGGAACACTCCATTGCTCTCCTCTCTCAGAAGGAGCTTATTTGCTCTCTTACTCTCTAGCTACAATTTTACAATACAACCCATGAGTCCATATATAGATCTCATGCTTACAATAATTAGACTATCTTAATTATAATAATTAGACATGCAACTCAAGACTATGACTGGCCTTTAACATGCAAACTGACAGTCCAAAAATAGACTCTCTAGAATCAACATGCAAACTACATGTTCACACACAGGCTATCGACATTGGCTCCTTCCTGACCAATGTCAGCCCAATGGTGATCGACATCAGTTGCTTCTTCACTACTGTTTGACTGATGTCAATTGATCAGATCGACGTTAGTTGCCCTGCAACTCATTTTGAAACTCTCTGCAACCTCTGTAACTCCTCCTATTTGCATCTTGGTGAAGCTTTTAGCTGCACAACCTAACAATCTCCCACTTGGAGATAAATAATTGCACCTATACCTATACCTATACATCATCTAAATTATTCCCTAGCTTGTATCCCTCTTCAAGATCAATCCTGAAGACTAACCACCACGCATCCTGTGATGCTACACCTATCATCCAAGTAACCTGCCACATCCGAACCTACAGCTCCATGTAGTGAAGACCTTGACCCTGCATAACATGTTAACCTGCTGCTAGTCCCACTGAACTGCCCTCCAGTACTCCTTCCCTGAATTGGCTCCATACTTTCTGACAACTCCCACTACTTGGGAAAACTTAGGTCTACACTAGACCTCATGTGATTTTGAACCTTGTTCTAAGCTAAGCTTGAACTGTCTAGCCCTTGGTGTGCTTTTTGATTTTGCATCTTGCATCATGAACCCCGCCAACACCATCTTCACATCAGCTCCCACTGGAGACTGAATCTCCATGTCTCTTATGCCAAAGAATTTTACTACTCCAAATTCTTAATGACATACCTCTGAACTAACCTTACCCTTAGCTCAGTAAAACCCTATATGTACAAACTTGGTAGCAAATCACCCACATACAGTAACAGAATAATGTTGCAATCATTATCCACCTAGTAAAGAAAAACTCAATAGTTACATTGACATTGACTAAAGCCATGCTTAGTCATCCACCTGTCAAACCCTATACCACTGTCCTATAGCTACCTCAAGACCATATACCTTGGCCTTCTGTCTCACATATCCATCCACTCTCTTCTTTAACTTGGGAATCCATTCCATCTCTCAGTGCTTACTTCCAACTGACAACTCCACTAGCAAATACCTATTTGGTTCTTTTCCAAGGACTCACACTCCTCATCCATGGCAAGCTCCAACTGTATCTAGATTCTACCTGCATTGCCTCTTCATGACTTCCTAGTTCTTGACCATCAATAAGAAATATCAAGAAGGTGAATAATGAATATGAGGTTCACTTACCCTTTCTAACCTCCATATGGGCATTTGAGACTTGTTGACAGCTTTTTGTCCACCCAATATCCATTCTAGTGACTGATCTCAGCCATCTCCTAGTCTGCAACCGATCGATGTCAGTTCCCTACACTGACCCTAACTGCCGACGTCATTTCCCTAGCCGACGCCGATATCCCTTCTGTCGATGTCAATTCCTTCATGACCGACGTCAATCTTCCTTTTGCTGACGTCTATTACTATATGACTGACACCGGTACCTATGTTCACCTATGAGTGATAAATTTTTACTTGTGAGCTCTCCATGGATCAAAATCTTGTTCAAATAAACATAACTCTGGTCAGAATAATTTAGTTCCCTCTCCTGATCTCTATCCATCATCTCCTCCATGAACACTAAGGCTTTCTAGTTCTTTAGCTTGTCAAAAACATTTGTCTTCCACTTAAGAACATGCATTCCCCTCCTACATATGTGACCAAGCCTACGAAGCCACATCTCTATAACAAAAGGTGAATCAGTAATATAAGTAGATAGATAAAGGATACCTACTTTCTTACCACCATCTAATTCAAGTGTATACATTATGAGAGTTACAGTACATCTCCCATCACCCAAATTTCCTGAAGAAATTAGACTCATCCCCAAGACTGGTACCTGCATGACCTCCTTCAACACTTGCATGTTATCCGTCTACAATTTCAGCTTCACTTCCCCTTCGTCAATAATCTGACAAGGCTCTCCAACCCCTAAATAAATCTCTCCAAAGTCTCCAAAGACATACCCATGAAAAGATACTCTATTTTGGGCTGCATGGAAAGAGGCAAAAGAATCTGTAAACAAAGATTCTACTTTATCCAGAGCAACCTATGTAACATCACCTGTAACATCTACTTTTACATGTTGATCTTCTATCGACCATCAATCTCCCTTTACCTGTGCTTTCTTTCCATCAATCAGACCATTCATGCTATTCAGTTTGTCCATTCGTAGCTTACTTTCTTCTACCATCACTATACTCCCACTCAATCTGAAACCCCTGTGAGTGACTTGTAATCAAAAACACTACCAGATTTGAACCACCTGTTAGTCAACCCAACCAAAATCTCTAATACCACTTGATGGTATCAGCTCTTGAACCTACAACTAGGCTCTGATACCACTTGTCAGGATCTTACTCCACCAATAGAGCACGTAAATGATTACCTCTTGTATTAGCAACTAAACACAGAATTAAACCAAAATCAATAAGTAACTAGAAATATGAAACAACACAGGAATATGAGATACAATACACAATTGTATTAATAATCACTCAGAAGAATATACAATAAAGAAGATGCCACTTCTTCTTCCACCTCAAAGGCTCGCCACAGCTCAAGACCTTCTTCCCTCTCTCTCTCAATCCCAACAATCAACTCCAATATAGAATTGATGTTCACCTCTACCAGTCAAAAACAAAGCTACCAGTACACCAAGTACACAACCATACTCCAAGTAGATCTCATGCTCTCTGCTGGTACTTGCAAATCACTAGACCTTACTCACCATTGTAGATCTCCAAAAGAAGTCATGCTCACCTGCTGGCTAAGATCATACATATACGAAGAACCCTTCTGATTCTCCAAACCAGCACCCACCTTGGTACTGTGGCACTAGGAGGAACACACCATTGCTCTCCTCTCTCAGAAGGAGCTTATTTTATCTCTTACTCTTTAGCTATAATTTTACAATATAGCCCATGAGTCCATATATAAATCTTAGGCTTACAATAATTAGACTATCTTAATTACAATAATTAGACATGCAACTCAAGACTATGACTAGCCTTTAACATGCAAACTGATAGTCCAAAAATAGACTCTCCAAAATCAACATGCAAACTGCATGTTCATGCACAAGTTGTCGACGTCGCCTCCTTCCTGACCAATGTTAGCCGAATGGTGACCGACGTCAATTGCTTCTTCACTGTTGTCTGACTAATGTCGGTTGATCAGACTGACATCGGTTGCCCTGCAACTCATTCTACAACTCTCTGCAACCTCCATAACCTCTGTAACTCCTCCTATTTGCATCCTGGTGAAGCTTTTAGCTCCACAACCTAACAAATTTTGTGTATGGAATCATAGGTATTCATAACACTATCATTGGTTGAATTTTTGTTCTTAGGTTTCATAAGAATTTGAGTTCCTTTGGGGGGTATGAAGGCCCAAATTATCATATAATAAAGTATTGATTTTTGGATTGATTGAGGGATTATTCTAAATATTTTTAATAAATAGTCCTCACATGGTATTATAGTTTGGATAAAGAGAGTTAATGAAGAAGTGAATGAGATTATCATTGGACACATTATGCTCAACTTTTTTGGATAAGGCATTCCACTATTTGATAAATACTTGGGTTATTTTAGATTTTAATTTATTATAATTTATAAAATGAGATAGGTTATTTTTAAGAAGATCATTAGTTTGGAAATCTTAAACCAATGCATTTACTAAGTTTTCCAAGCTAGAGATAAAATGAGTTTTAAGTTGATTATACCAATCTAGAGAATAACCTAAAAAATGTTTATCTAAGATATTGGTGGTGGTGAAAATATTAAGTTTAACCCAATCCTTATATAAATTTTTAAAAGATTTCAAATTCAAGGATAGACAAATGGATCCATTATAAGTGATAGTGCTTATTATGCCATTGATGTAAATGTTTTAAATTTGAGGAACTGAAGGTTCATTTTGTAAGCATTTAATAGCCTTTTTAAGAAGTGGACATTGTTGTATAATATTACCATGTTCATCTGTAAGGGGGTGGGGGTTGAAGGAGGAATTATTATTTTTCATCCCCCATTGAGTAGGTTGAGGATTTCTTGGTTTTGAATTGTCATCATTTGATTAACACTATTAGTTTGAAAAGTACTCATTTGATTCAAAAAATTTAATAGAATTTGATTAATGTTAATAGTATTTTGACTAATGGAAGCAACATGGCATGCATTATTGATATGAGATGAATATATAGTTTTAGATGCACTACTATTTGTATTAATTGGTCTATTAATGTGAGTATTTTGAATATACCCATGAAAGATCACACAAGCCATGTTTATGGAAATGGTTGGCATGGAAGATGAAGAAGGCATAGAAGATGATGGCATGTTATTATAAAATTATATGACATAAGAGAAGGGTGTGAAAAAATTCATATAATGACTTGCCCAAAATCCTATAGTAAATCCATGTGAAGGTGAGTAGGGATCTCTAATGTGAGGTCCCATCATTAGATTATAAATTATTATGAAATCATTACATTAATGTTGAGGGTTTTCATTGACTAAAAGGATAATTTTATCTATATACTCAATATTACTTTCATCCTCTACCATAGGTATGGATATAGGATTATGAAAATAAGAATGGTGAGGAGTCTCATAATTAGTGGTTTTATTAATAGCATGGATGTCATTAAGATCAAAATTATCTACCTCATAATATGGTAGATGAATCTTAGAGGATTTGTGAGGATTAATAATGCTCAACATGTTAGTTTGATTTTATTATAAAGCTTCATCCAATAGATTTTACATGATGAAAAAGAATTTATCTAGACATTACTAGAGAATTGAAAGTTTAGAAGATTAAAATTAAGGAGATTGAGTTGTCCACTCTAATTGTACTAATAGGAAAATATAAAAATATATAAATTGATTATATCAAGTTGGAAAAATATGGTAATAAAATCGTCTATAAATTGACTAAATTAACTTGGTCAATCTAGTTGGAAATATGAGATAATAGAATGTTTTGTGAACTAGCTAGATCAAGATGGATGATGTAGTTAGAAAAATATGAAAACATAATAGTCTATAAAATAACTATATTTAGTTGGTCAATCTAGCTGGAAAGAAAAGATAAAAAAATAGATTTTGAACAAACGAGATTGATCTAGTAAATATAGTTAGGAAAAAAATAAAACATAATAATATGTAAACTGACTAGATTAAGTTGGTTGATCTGGTTAGAAAAATAGGATAAAATAATAGTTTATAAACTAACTAGATCGAGCTAGTCAATGTAGTTTGAAAGACATGATAGCATAAAAATCTATGAGTGGAGTAGATTGATTTGGTTAATCTAGTTGGAAAAATAAGAAAATAAATTAATTTGTAAATTAACTAGAATTAGTTGGTCAATATAGTTGGGAATATAAGACAATAGAATAATTTGTGGACTAATGATATCGAGTTGGTCGATCTAGTTAAAAAGATAGGATAACAAAATCATATGTGAACTAGCTAGATCAAACTTATCAATCTAGTTTAAAAATAAGATTATATAAAAATTTACTCAATCATGTTGGTTGATGTATTTCTATGGTATAGGAAAAATAAGTTTTTTTATAACTAGATTATTTAGTTTAAAATATAAATAAAGATAAGCACACATGTAAATGGATCGAGCTAGTGGATTGAGCTTAAACACATAACATAAAACTTGTATCGATGTTATCTAATATGGCTTATATTATACCATAGAACATCAATTAACAAACATTATATATATATATATATATATATATATATATATATATATATATATATATATATATATATATATATATATATATATACTAACTAATTAATTAAAAATAAGATTAATAGATTGTACTTAAGGTTGTGTTTGATAATGTAGGCTTTCAAATATATCAACTTGTTTGTTGGATAGTGATGGACTAGTTTTTTAGAGTGATAACTATGTAAGAAGTGTCATTACCATATCCCACTAAACCTAGTTTCATGGGTAAGCTAGAAGTAACTTTTCATAGCTAACCACTAACTGATGCATCACACAATCAAATGGATGGTTGGATTCCTAAGGTTCAATACAAAGTTAAATCCTAGGTTTTTCTAAACTATCGTGACGTGTAGGGAGATTAAATGTCATTTTTAGCTTTATAATGTGGTTATGAGTATTTGGCAAATCCCTTAACATCATCATATTTGTAAATGATAGATAAGGACCATAAACAGAATATCAAGTAATCTTTCATGACAGTAGATAAGTAGTTTTAAAACTATTGATACACTATTTTTATGGAAAACCAAACAAGATAAAAAATAAAGGTGAAAATTAATTTTCTCAAAAACCAAGTTATAATTTTTTGAAATCAGATAAACAAACAAATAATTAAGAAGTGTTATTTTGATTTAGTATAAAAATAGAGATTAATTGTCTTTACTTATGATAAAAATAAATTATATAGAACAAGATTGAGTAGCTTGATCTAGTTGAGAAAATAATACATAATGAAATTGAGATGGTCAACTTAGTCTGATAAAATATAATCCCAAGGAAATGAAATCGACTAGGTTGATTTAGTTTGATGGTGGAAGAAAGACACAAAAGTAGATCAATCACGTTGATCTAGTTGACTATGTGGGTACAGTTTTAAAAAACTAAAAAATTGAGGAAAAAAGTAAGAAATTTGAATTTTAAGTAAAAAATAAGAAATATAATTTAAATAAAATTGGTATATTAAGTTTTTAATAATGAACCTAGGGGATAAAACAAGATTGACCAGGTTGATTGAGTCATTTTTTGAGAATGTTGAATTGTTGTTTACCTAGGTAATTTAGCCATGTTTTTTTAACATCTAAAGGTAGAAAATAGTATTATTAGATAGAATCAATCCATTCAATCTAGTATAAATAAAAATGACATGGTAAAAATAAGAGAATTAAAGTAGATGGATTAGATTGATTTTAGTTGGTAAAGCTAAAAATGTAAATATTTCAAAATAAATAGAATTGAGTTTATTAATTTAGTTAGCTAAAACTAAGATATAAAAATGAATAAAATAAATATATTTTATTTATTTAGGCACAAAAGATAGGATATATTACTTGATTAACTGTTTAATCTAGTTGGATAAAACTAAAAACCCTATACATAGAAAATAAAATGGGATCAATAGGCTTGATTTGATTGAAAACTTGCACATAGAAGATAAGAATTTTTTTATAGGATCAATATGGTTAAAAACCTACACATTTAATGTAATATTAAATTGATAATCTTAACATAGTAATATATTATTGATAGGCTCAATCTAGTTGAAAATCTAATTGATAAGCTTAAACTAGTTGAAAACATGGGCACATAAGATAAAGCTAGATTGATAAACTCAATATAGTTTACTATAGTTGAAAAATTTTAATTACAAATTTAAATGTTTGGATTAACCTCACGCTCAACATAATGTATGCAAAAAATTAAAATGGATCTACAACTTATCTTACTTAGTGAATTCTAAGCTCTGAAAAGGTAATCTTACCAAAACAAATCATTGCATATCTATTTATATCATGACATGACCAATTCAGATTTTTTAGACATGACCAAGGGATATCTTACTAAATAATACCAAAGGAGAGGGTTCTAAAGCCTCTATGAAAATGATACTATGTAGTAACCAAAAATAGGCCTATAATACATAAAATAAATATAATCTAATTTTCACTAAAACTTGTGGCACAAAGGAGGATAGTTAAACAAAATTAATAAAACATGAAAATGGAACTATACTCAAGTCAATTTATCGGTAAAATAAACAAGTATTAAAGCATTCATCCTATTAATTTGTGCAATATCTATATACTAAATGAAAAATTAAAAATTAGGAATACTTTCCATAAATGAACATGTTGTGACTCAATCTCTCCATTGGCTAATGGTAAATTTAAAGAGATTTTTGTGGCTTTGTAAGGATCACACAATATAAATCAGATCTAGGTTAAAAAACTCCTACTTTGCGTCCAATACTTTCTGATAAGACAAATTTATTCCCTTCTAAGGTAAAACCCTAAGAAATGATTCCTCAAGTATAGAAATAATAGAATGGTGATTTGTAATAAAGAGAAAATGAATGTTTCTCTCTATTATATTAAAAGATACTAGTTGACCCTAAACACTCCTAAGAATTTAATCGACAAGATCAATCAATTTTATCTTGTTAAGTAAGAAAGATAGTTGTTAGTTCCTGAACTAGGTTGGTCAAGCCAACATTATTCCATAACATACACTAAATATCTAACAATATTGACATGGATAACATAGTATGAAAATGAATAATAAGGGTGATTTATTAGGTAGGGTCTATTATGGAAGGTGAATTACTTATAAGAGTGGATGAATGGGATTTAATTACTTAGGGAGTTATCTAAAAGTAACTTGTAGTGGTTTTAGGTAATGGTATAAGGACAAAAATATTTCAAAGCACCAAAGGTATA
>JARHVA010004277.1:1602500-1629361 GCA_037957365.1 Torreya grandis
CCTAACTCATCTTCTAGAAAAGAACAACATAGGTGTTCCTGAGTCCATCAAGTAGAATTCATCTACCCAAGATTCTACTAAGGTAAAAGGCAAGGGTAAGGAGAAAGAAAAGGGAAAGGCCCTTGTATCAACTGCGGCTTCTACATCTTCATGCATCATAAACTTAGGTGCTTCTCACCAAATGGGCTCTTCAATAGTTGAGTTTTCATCTTTAGAGCCTTGTAGCATGACTTCAATTAGTTTGGGTGATGACACATCAGTTTCCATTACAGGGAGAGGGTCAGTTAAAATGGAAGGAGGAACATTCAATAATGTTCTAAGTTTTCCTTCTCTTTCAACCAATCTCCTATCAGTGTACCAAATCACTCACATTGGTCAGAGCATGAGAGTTGAATTTTCACTAGATTTAGTGGCTATTAAGGAGTTGCATAGTGATACTATAGTGGCAGTGGGTAGGGTAGATCACCAAGCCAGGTTATACACCTTCTCACATTTTGCATCAAATTATTTTCCAACAGCATTATTGACTCATTCAAATGGAGTTAGAAAATTATGGCATGAGCGGTTTGGCCACTTTAACTACTGCTACATTGAGTAACTTTACAAACATGACATGGTCATTGGCTTGCCTCGTGTCCAATTCTCAAAAGGACTTTGTGAGGGGTGCTCCCTTGGGAAGCATCTCAAAGCAAAATTTGATAAAGGCAAAGCTTAGATGGCTTCACAACCTTTGGAGTTAGTCCACAGTGATGTATTGGGACCCTTTCCCAAACCATCTTTCACAAGGGCCAAGTACATCCTCACTTTCATTGATGATTTCTCTAGGTACACTTGGATATATTTTCTCAAACAAAAGTCTGAAGTGTTTGAAATTTTTTTAGACTTCAAAGCTCTTGTTGAGAAATAGAGTGAGAAATCCATCAAGGTTCTTCAAACTAATAATGGAGGGGAGTATGTCAGCATTAGGTTTAAACAGTTTTGCACCACAGAGGGGATTGATTTGTAGTGCATAGTCACTTATAGTCCTTCACAAAATGGGGTTGTAGAACATAAAAATCGGATCTTGAAAGAGATGGGTAGTATTATGATTCACTCCAAATCCTTAGCACCACAGTACTGGGTTGAAGCCATCAATTGTGCTAGCTACATTCAAAATAGGGTTCCTCACAAAGCTTTGAAAGGGATAACACCCTTTAAAGCTTGGCATAAAAGGAAACCTGATGTTGAGCATCTCATGGTTTTTAGATCCCCAGCCATGGCCTTCATTTCAAAGAAGAAATGTAAAGCTATGGAATGTCAGTCCAAGCCTTGCATCTATATAAGATATCTAGATGTTATTAAGGGATATCACCTTCTAGATTCAGTCACTCATGAGTTGTTCATCAAGAGAAGTGTCCACTTTTAGGAGAGTCATAGAGACTCAACACTTGACACTTCTTCTCCCTCATCAGATCTACTTCTTCATGATGATTCCTCATCAGATTCAAATCAGCCACAATAGGTTCTTGAGATAGAGACATCTTCTTCTTCAAGTTCAGACAGTGAGGATAGTGATGTAGATTCATCCACCTCTAGTCAGTTAGAGGATGAGGAGATAACACCTAACTCACCCACTTCTAGGCCACTTTTGGCCAAATAGACACTTGAGAGTGTTGGCACATGGGTAGGAGATCCCACAGATGATAGACATACTAAGGGGGATTTTTAGAGAGATCCACATGCCTTCTTTGCTTTAGTTTTGAATCCATAAACTTTTCAAGAGGCATCAGGGGTACTTGAGTGGGATAATGCTATAGAGGAAGAATATTCTTCCTTAATCAAAAATCACACTTGGGACTTGACTTCACTTCCTAAAGGAAGAAAGATGGTTCAATGTAGGTGAATATATCAAACCAAGTTTGCAACAGATGGGTCAGTTGATAAGTATAAGGTGTGATTGGTCACCAAGGGTTTATCACAGGTGGTAGGCATTGACTACTCAAAGACCTTTGTACCCATTGCAAAGATGAATTCTATCTAAATCACCTTGGCTATTACTGAAACACATGGTTGGGATGTACATCAGATGGATTTGAAGATTGCCTTTCTTCATGGAGACTTAGAGGAGGAGATCTACATGGAGTAGCCACCAGGATTTGTTCATGATTCTTCCATAGTATGTAGACTTAGGAAATCTATCTATGGCCTCAAATAGGCCCCTTGAGCTTGGTATGCCAAGATGGATTCCTTCCTTGTTACAGTGGGTTTCACTAGGTACCATTCTGATCCCAATGTCTACTTTTTGTGGCAAGATGATTCACTCTTGATTTTGGTTTTATATGTTGATGAGCTTTTGATCACCAAGAGTTCTTCATTGGCTATTTCAGTGGTGAAGGCATCTCTTTAGGATAGATTTGACATGATAGACTTGGGTTTGCTACACTACTTCCTTAGCATCGAGATCTCACAGTCAGATTTAGGGATTTCTCTTACACAGCCTAAGTATGCTCTTGACTTATTAGCTTAGTTTCACATGGCTGATTGCAAGCCATCTCCAACTCCATTTCTATTAGGAGTCAAGCTTGAGGTTGATTGTTCTTCACCATTGGTTGATGCCACTCAGTATCGACAACTTGTTGGTAGTCTCATCTACTTGACTCAAACCAGGCCTGCCATATCATATACAGTGGGACTTGTCTCTAGATTCATGCAGGAACCTGATGAGCTGCATTAGAAAGAAGCTAAGAGGATCTTGCACTACATACAGGGTTCACATAGATACGAGATTCATTACAAATTTGGCATAGAGGTTGACTTGGTTGGATATATAGATTCAGACTAGGCTAGAAATTCATAGACTCACAAGTTCACTTCTAGTTACAATTTCTCTCTTAGTTTAGGTCTTATCAATTGGTCTAGAAAGAAGTAGAATTCTGTTGCTATATCATCCATAGAGGCAGAGTACAGGGGAGCTATTAATGCAGCTACTAAGGCTATTTGGCTTTAGGGGATACTTTTTGAGTTTGGCATTCCTATTAGGTAGCCCACCATCATTTATTATGATAACCAGAGTACCATTCAGATTTTTAGGAATCTAATTTAGCACTAGTAGACCAAGCACATAGAGATTCACATGCATTTCATTTGGGAGCTTATTCATAGTCAGGTCATTGACTTGATATTTTGCTAGTCGTCAGAGCAGGTCACAGACATCTTCACCAAACCTTTCAATGAGAGCAAGTTCATTCATCTATGAGCTCTTCTTGGGGTATGGTCCACATTTCCAGTAGCATCATCTTTAGGGGGGCTTCTATCCTCTTCTTTTCTTTTATGTCTCTCTTTTAAGGGGGAGTTTTTTCCTACGCATTTTATCCTTTTTCTCTATCTTATGGGAGATTGCATTTGTACATGGGTACCCCATCAGGCCTAGTTTCTGGGACCCATTTTATTTTTCCACACTACCCACCTAAGCTACGCTTATGGGGGGTATTAGTGTAGGTTTTTATTTTTCTCTATTTATCAATTAGGTAAATTGTATTTTTTGTGCCTACATGGATTTTTCCTACATTTGTGGGATAGGCTAGCTTATGTGGAGGTGTGTGTCATAGATGTGTCATAGGTGTCATAAGAATGTCATAAGTAACTCCCTTGATGGGAGTTACTTCTCTATTCTTAGCACCTTGTCACCACCTTTCATGGAGGAGTTACTGACTATTCTTGGTGTGCCTTTTCTACCTTTTGTGGAGGAGTTACTTTCATACTCTCCTATTTGTAGTCCTCACTTTGGCCATCTCATGCTAATCAGATTTTGGTTTTCTCCATTTTGTCTTGTGAAATTTCTCTTATTGTGTTATTTTCAAATTCCTTTAGCATCTATGTGGTGTGCACTTGCTTCAACTTGTGTGATCACATCTCCATTGCACTCACATTATCCGGATTCTAGTAACAACTCTGATAGTAAAACCTTGCAAGATATGTGATAGGTGAAGATAATTATGTAAGAAATAAAACATAAGTATCCTTATTTGGGGATTCCAAATACTAGGTTCACCTTTTTGGTTCAACTTATCTTCTTATTAAATTTAAAGACCTTGTGCAAACTAGATCTCTGAGTGAAATATCTTAAATCTTATTTCATATACTTATTACTTCATATTTATCTATGTGTATAATAAGAGTAGATTATATGTTTTTAATATTAAAATTTATATGTTGGAACCTTTTATAGATATATTAAATAATTGAAAGTCACCTATATTAAAATCCAATGGACTCAACTTAACCAATTAAGTAAAAATAAAAATTAGTCAAAAATATTACTATGCCAAACTAATCAAAATAATTAAAAATGAAAAAAATATAATACTAAATCAAAGGGGTCAAGCTATTATAAAAATATAGGGATCACTACATAAATAAATAAATATTTCTAAGTTAGTATGTAAAAGGTTAATAAACATAAATAGGAGTAGGAAAAGGAGGGGAAATTGAAAAATGGAGCCTGGATTAAGAAAATGGAATTATAATGAATATAATTATATATAGAAAATAACTATAGAAAAATATCTCACAAATTAACATTAATCAACCTAAATTAATTCCAGTGCACTCCTTAGGACATGCACTCAAGGAGATTCATACACTAACTAGCCTTGAAAAAAAGCATCAATAACTGATAAATATCCCACATATAAATATAATAATGTGACATAATTAAATAATGTATGATTATTATTCCATAAATAAATATAAAAATAAAATATATAATCAATTTTTATATAAAATAATAATAAATGAGAGTAAAATAATTAAAATATATGCATATACATACCTTAACTTATGTGGTTGGAATGTAGAGAAATGATATATGATGAAAAATTAGTGTTTTTATGACTTTGGTAAACCAAAAACATAACACTATTGATTAGAGGTGACAAATCTATGTTACACCTACCTAGGAAAACATGAAAAATAGAAAAGTCTATAATTTTGAAAAATAAGGAAATTTTTTAATTAATAAAAAATTCCTTATGATGATAGGATTCTAATGCTTCTTTATATTTTTCAAAAGGACATAAAAAATTAATGATATTTAAAAACATAGTGTCTAAGTAAAAGTATTATAAATATCTTAATTTTTATAATGTTTTCATAAATATGATAAAACACTATTCATTTTAATATTTTCTATTTTGATAATTTTAAAAATGTTGATGATCATTTCTCATGAGAAGAGAGATTATGGATAGAACATATAGAAGTGAACTTAGATAAGGACATACTAGACATTTTGAAATTAATGTCTAGGTAGATTTTGTAATTAATGTTGGGAATCCTAGATAGGATATATTTAGTAAAATTATACAATGGGACAAATCCATATAGAAACTTTTCCCTAATCCATATCGTAGGAGGAGACTTAATTGACAATGTATTAATGTCTGTAAGAGGGATATATATAGAATTAAATTGTAAAATTATAGATAATATAGAAAAAAATGTGTAAATGAACAATAAAATCATAAAATGTAATTGACAATTGATGTAAAATTGTAATAGCAAAGTTATATTAAGTCAAGTTCTATATAATATCTAAGAGATATAATATATGATGTCTATGTGCAACCTAAATTAATAGTTATTTGTGTAATTAATGTGACAATTAATAATGTAAGTTTACATTAGTATACAATGGAGTGAGATGAAACATTGATTTAACTATTTACAAGTGTTGGTAGAAAACACTTTATAACCGATGAGTGTGGTGATATCATCAACCATTGTAAGTAAAGTATTGTTCACTATGGTATGATAAAATTATAAGCTATATGATATCATTCAATAAGATTTGGATATTGTCAATTGTAATGTAATTTCCACCCTAAATTTAAAATTTGATGATGTAAACATAATGAAAACTAAGCAACTATGATGAACTACAGTTAGATGCAGTGATGAAAATACTCTTGGATCATTTACCCTTGCTTGAAGAGAAATGGTCTCCATTGCATACAACTATAGTAAAAGATGTGGATTTTTTTGAAACATACACTTATATAAACCATTTTAATTATGAAGTAACTTGACCTAATTTTATGATTTTTAAAAGAGATATTTATTTTTGTGCATGTTCATTTGACTTAAACATCATTGAATTGATACTATTCTATTGGGACACTACAAGATAGACTAGTTTCTATCTTTTGAATAGTCTCTATCACATCTGAAGTGTCTAATGCATATGGAAAGTAATAGGACAAGATATTTGTGTTGATGATTACATGTTTTTTTACCCTAATATACACACCCTATTTTAAAATACAAATAGGGACCCACTATTGATTGAATATCTTGATTAAAGGTCATGTAAACCATAAATCCATGAGATCAAAATTGAATCTATATACTAGAGGCCATATTGAAGTTTGTAGTGTGTTTTTAAGTCATGAAAAAGAGGAATCAAAGATATTAATAAGACATAGGCATGATTTATCTTTTTTCCTTTTATTTTATTTCAATTCAAAGTTACTATGTACTTGTCATATTTTGATTTAGAGGCTAACTGGGCTAACATATTTTTATTTTAGCTAGTTTTTTGTCTATATTTTATATAAAAAAATTATTATCCATTTAAATGGTTTACTTAGAACACTCATATATCTCAAATAATTTTTCCATGTGACATCATTCTACTAACCTAGAGCACATGTAATAAAAATAAGTCACTCAAGCAATCATATCACTAGGATTTAGCTAGGTGTCATCATCTTACTAGCCTAGAGGTTATGTTAGTAGAGTAATTCATATAAATTATCTCAAGAAATTATATCAATGAGAATCTTCCACATGTCATCATCATTCTTACCTAGAGGTGATGTTAATAGAGTTCCTCATATGGATATATTAGGAAAGTGGACCATTGAGACTCCTCCATGTGTCATCATCCCACTTACCCAAAGGTGATATTAGTATATTTAATGATATGTATTATCATGGGAAAGAATATCATTTAAATCCATCCATGTGTCATCATCCTACTTACCTAAAGGTGATGTCAATAGACTTCCTCATATAAATATCAAAAAAAATCTAAGTAGAGAGATTCATCCATGCGTCATCATTTCACTCACCTAAAGGTGGCATCAATTGAGTTCCTCTTATGAACTATCCTAGGTAAGTGGATCACTGAGAGCCATTAAATGCCATCATCTTACTAACCTACACCCAATAAAATAAAGTATAGAATGCCATATCTAAGTTATGAGTAGAGTAGTGATACACAGACATGTGTCCCTTAGTCACATAAGAGGACAATAAGACACTAAGGCCAAGCCTAAAAATATGTAATAGATACATCTATCTCATTATGTTGAATAATCATTTGATAGAAATTAAAAGAAGCCACATAGTTATAAAATATAGTGAAATAGGATTTATGAAATTCAAATGGAAAGAATAGATGTGGAATGGAGTGAAAACTATTTTTTTTATTAATTTACATGAACTAATGAATAAGTACATTCAATTATCAATACCAACACATCCAAAGAAATATAATTCAAGTGAACATATCCAATCCAATGACGTTACCTTATGTCTATTGAGTGAACATTATGAATTAATATCTCTATTGTGACTAATAAATATTAGTCTCTTTGTAGAATAGATATTTTCCATGTTGATTTGGAATGGATTCCTCATTTCATACTCCACCTCATTATGAATACTCAATTATAAGACTAACTAGGTATACTTATACAATATTAGATTTAACAAATCTAAATCTTGATGTCAAGCATTACTATGTTATTTAGGATGAGGTCGATCCAGTTGAGCCATATAAGGATGAGGACTAGCTCTTAATCTTCACATAAATATATAATGATGAGGTGCTAGTAATAAAAGTGATTGGTTTACATAACACAATAATGAAAGATAATGCCTTACATTAACCTCTTATTTTATTTATTTATGAATGGGAAATTATCTTATAAAATATTACACTTTAGACTTATCAAAACTCCCACAACATACATAAGTGGGAATACTTTTGAGAAAAACTATAGACTCCACCTTCTATAAATGACCCATAGGAAGGAGATTGTCAATTTATGTTTCCTTGACAATGAAATCCAAAAAAAATTGAAATAATGGGATAATAACCCACGTAATTTTATTATTTAGGGATGTATTTTTGATATCCCCATTATTATCTTCAAACCAGGGTTAAGAATTGACATAGCCCTACTGAACATAATATAAATTTTTTTAACCATTTCTTATGTCAATGAGAAATGGGTATTATCTAATATTATCCTAACATCTAAAAAAATCATAACATTGGGAGAAATAATTAGGTCCAATTGGATTCCATTAATCATAAATCTAGGAAGCTTACTAGACGGTTTCTATATGATGTCCTATTTGGTAGATGTTATGATTAAAACTATGTATTCAACATTTGAATAACCATGGAAACCATTTAAAAAATACCAAAAAAACAATATTTATGATGACTTCAATGTCCTTCATGTGCATAGGTTCTAAAAAAAATTGAGAATGTTAACATAAACCTTTTACCCTATGTTATTTCAAGCCATATACGAGAATAACATGCCTAGGTTATAAAACCCCATAAATAAGACTATTCAAAAAAGGGGTGATTATTGGTTTTATTTTGAACACACTATAATTAGGATACAAGATACTAAATCACACCCTTTTTACTTACCCCAACTTGTGCCCAACAAATTGGTTAAAGATAAAATTATTTCTCAATTAGCTATTAGTGTGGATGTTGGTTAATGAAGGGATAAGTAGTTGGCTATCCACCCAAGCCTTCTCATCATTGGATGAATGAAATATACTAAGTGGGAACACTTTCATTATATTATAATATTAAGGATAAATTATGTATATAGTCACTAATTAATAATTGGTACCCTAGGAAAAATGTCAGAGAACATATCAAAAGATGTGAAAGGAAAGTCAGAATCAACTATGGTCACCAGTCCTATAGTCATGACCATATGTTCATGAATGTAGAGGATGAAACCAAATTTTCTATTAGGATGTCAATCATAAACATGTCAATGATTGTACTAGAGAGGATCCAATATGTTCCCATAATTAATAATGAAGATGCAAAATAGATTGAAAAGGGGAAATGGGTTTCTAAACCTATTCATAGACCTCATACCCATATAGGAGCATACCTATAAGATCAAGTTGGTATTTATTGTGAATGATATGTTGAAGTGATAGTTGATATTTCTATAATCTACCCTTTATAAGTAGTTACTATTGCTTCTCCTCAATACATAGCTAGTGAGGAAATACAAGCAAAATTTTGATACAACAACATGAATATTTTCTAGGTTTCCACCACATCCCTTGACTATAGCTCAAAAAATAAGACATCATGATTTTCTATCTCATGTTTTTATTATTTCCCCTCATAGGTCATGACCTATTATGACAACACCACCAACAATAATCCCTTAGCCTTCTAGGCAACCACCTTCACCATCCATGATTTCTCCAATGGTCACTACTCTCCACATTTCATTTCCACCTATTATTATTTCAATCCCTTCATCTCCATTTAAAAATTCTATAGGTTCACCCCCTACTTATCCTAAACTCCCAATTACATATAAAAAGAATCCCAAGACTTCTCAAATTTCACACGAAAAGGTTGAAGTAAAAGGGAAGTAGGCATAAGTTTCTAAGGAAAGGGAGGATAAAAAAATGTAAATAAATACCAAATACTATTCAAATTTGTGATAGTGATAAGAGGTCAAAATATGGGTCACTAAATAACAATGGGTGTCTAGGACATAAAATTAAAAAATAGAGTCATTTAGTGATACAAATGAAATAGATGTATAAGATGAGTAGATCACTGAAGAGAGTACTCAGTGTAGAGTAATTGTTATATTAGGTGAATATCAAGAGGTTGACCACATATATTCTAGCTTGATGGCCACCAAATTATTGTTAGATAAAGAAGGAAAAGTATAAGGGGATGCAAATTAAAAATTACAAAACTCAACATAGGTTGCATTATCAACTAAACACCCATGTTCTCCATATTAGGCTATAGTGGTGACCATTACAATAACCAATAGCCCAACCTCTCAAATTTTGTGTACCCTAAACCCTCATTATTTGATAGCTTCTTCAATTAATACTTTTATAATTAACATGTTATTTACTATTCATTTTGTATATTATTTGATCCAAACAAATAAGCCTCTAGTAGTTACACTACTAATTTTGTCCATTATAGTCTAAATTTATACTATGGGTCCTCCTATTGATGCTATTACTATTAGGGTTGCATTTAATTAGTTATAGGTTACTTGCAAAATCTAATTAACACCCTAATGAGCTATTCATTTTTTTTAATCTAAACTAGTCCTTTATGTCTCAAAACATAAGTGGGAGTATATTTTTAAATTTTGTGTCCACCTCCATTTGTTATGCATAGGCCACACTCTGGAGCTATTTACACAATTTGGAATTCCCATTGGCCAATCTTCTCTGACATACTCCCCTACAATTTTAGTGTAGAGGGTAATTAAGAAGGCTAAATACATTATTGAAACATAAACATAGAAATAGGTTAATGGATAAAGCATATACCTCATTTTCTTATATTAGGGACATATTCTCCCATTATTATTCATCCTCTAGGGAAATCTTATTCCATTATTATGATTACAAGGTAAGTAGAGTAAAAAGTTGCATTTAGCATTCCTACATGGATTAAATAGATGGTAAAACAAGAAGAATAAATGTAATAACTAATAATTGTTGAGAAATCAATAGTTATGTTTCACTTTGATAAATAAATGAATACCTTAAGTAAAATAGATACATAGAATAACCTTATATTTTTATGGACACTATTGGAGGAGTAATCAAATAAATGTTCAAAAGTTATGGCCAATTAGTTCATAAGTCATTATAAATCAACACTACTCAATATCCTAAAGAAATAATAGATAATTTATAAGGAGAAGCCAAAAATATTATGACACCATTTAATTAATAAGGACTACTAAGATCAAATCCCATCATAAGTGGGGGGCATAATTCATTTATTGAATAAAATGTAAGATATAGAAGGAAATCTTTACTTCTTAATCCAAGTGACTAAGAATAAGGTGTATGCCAAATTAAATCTAATAACAATAATTGAATTTGCATAGACACAAAACTATTTCACTTCCAAGAGAGATGGATTTTTGCAATGGCATCAAGAGATGTGGACTTGATTACAAAAAATTTAAAATCAAGAGAGAGAAGCAGTCTCAATTTTGAAATATATGAGAGTTATTGAGGTAAGCTCTCCTCTTGGGTAGGTAGTTTAAAATCCCATTTTTTATAATCTCTTTCATGATATAACTAATATCTTTATAGATTATATTAAATTCACTATCTAAAGAACCAATGATGAAATTATTCAACTACTTAATTTTACTAGAGACCGAGCTATAGGAACTAAGACACTTTATGTGGAGGTTAAATATTCATTATTCACACATAATAATTTGATGGACAATATACCATAATTTTTCAAGTGGAATTTACTTGATTTCAAAGCTATTGATATTAAATTCCAAGCTATCCATATGTTATATCTATATATGGAGGTAAAAAATTAATTAAGTTAAGCATCATGACCTACACAAGCACCTCCTCAAGGTACTCAATCATTGAGATATAAATTAGTGTAATAATAGACATTGATAGCATATGTGCCCCTTTCAATACTCACTACCATTACTACATTATCTTTAAATTCTAGAATATTTGTAGTGATAATGTCTATTCTAGTTACAACTCAAGTTAAAATAGTAGTTTTGTCCACTTTAGTTTCTACAATAGATACCCAATATTTTTTTCTTCTAGAGGTACAACATTAACACCCTTATAAATATATGTATGTTTTTTTATATGTAACATAAGTTGTAACATTCATTTTTAATTTATTTTGGCATGTATATATTTTATTCTAGTTGAGGAATTATATTTTGGGTGAACACCATTATACATGCATGTTTTGTACAAAATTTGACAAATTATTCTATTATTAGATAGTTGATTTTAGAATTTGATTGAGAGGTGAGGCATCCCCATCCCAAGTCTATATATATTTTTATCCTACATATCCCAAAGGGAGGATAATTTTATATATTGAGATTAAAAGGAAATTCAAATAAATTTCTATAATTATTCTTTATGTGAAAATCTTGATTCTTCACCAAACATGTGGATTTTGTATGAATTTATATGATTTGGTATCTTAAGTTTTTGGTTATGCATGCCTTATATTTTCAATACTATTATTAATATTTTTTATTAGTATTTTGAATTGCCTTCTATTTATTTATCATAACACCCCCCTATATATGTGTAAACAAAATCTAAAAAATATGAAAACCTTTGATCATATATTCTTAATATTACTATATTTTTTATTATCTTTGATTTTTAAGTATGGTTGATTATTGGTTTGATAATATTAACTTGAAGTGAACATAAGTATCTGATTACTTATCCAACCCTTAGTTCAAGTGTTGGATTAGAATGGTCTCATCTTGTTTTGTCTATAAGCCTTATTATCTACCTTACCTTTATCTCTTTTGTGTTTCTTTTGTCTAGACCCACCTTAGGTTATATCCTCCATATATAAAACCATCTAAATTAGATTTATATTCATACAAAACCAACCCATCTATAGTAAACAAATTGCTTTTCTCACCATTATTCTACCAATAGGTTGTTTACAAAACCCAATATGCCACAACTCATGACTTGGAGTGAATCTTCGTTGATAGATCCTAACATTTTGGAGGCTACCTCATAATATTCCTTGGTGTGAATAAAACCCACATAAACATGAATTTATGTGGTTCTAGAAGGAAGGTTACAACTCCACCTCTATTTCTTTAAAAATATCACTTCAGTTGAACTAGATATACTTATAAAATTAACAAGGTCGACTTCAAAAACTAACTTGATTTATCCAACTTTGAAAATACATAAAATTTTTAAGTCTAATAAATGTGTCTTGAGAGGACCCTAGGATTAATCATTGTCACCAAGTAGACAACCATATATTCCACTATTCCCCATGGCCTAAGCTCCAACCTAACTAACCAGTCATGATAACAACATTTTTGGATCCATGCATGGTTTACCCAAAAAACATGAGAAGTATCTTCTTTAATTTTATCTTTTAAGAGGTAGGACTATTTAATAACACATAAAGACCATCAATATTGATGTAAGAATATTGAATGTAATTGACGAAGACATGGCATACAAAAATTTTCCTTCACATTGCAATATTTTGCCTATGACTAGTTTATTAATGTCTTGGAAGGTTCAATTACATGTTTGTATAAATTACAAACACCTTTTGGCATAGTTTTTCCAATTCACTAGTGTAAGTGTTATTTACCAACACTTTGTAAGAATGACAAGGGAGCCAAATGAACCAATATGACACTTCAATGCTAGGTTATACTAGATGTATACCCAACTTGAAACTACTTAGAAACCTAATGAGGCTTTGGCCCTCAAAATTTAAAATAACACTTTAGACACTGTGATTTTATTTCTACATAGGGTTATTGGTGTTGATATGCTATCAATGTGGATAAACAATTAAACCCTTAGTTACAATAATTAGCCACATTTAGTCTTGATCATATTTTATTGGACTTAATCCCAATTCCAAATGAAAATCATAATATTGTGGTCCAAAATTAAAACCATGTATACTCGCATGTGCCTTTAACCCATGATCCACCTAATCAACATCTTGGTTTTCTAAACAATTTGGTGTCTAACCAAAAAAACTAGAATCCTTCCTTGATACTAGTCAATATTACTACTAAATAAGGTACTAATTTTGATTCCAAAAAAATAGAATTGGAAGTTATTTAGAGGATGGTTCATAAATTAAGTAATGAGTATTTAAACATGTATTAATACATGGGTAACAATAATGGATAGAATACCAATTAGATATTTAGATTTTAGAGGTACAAGATGTCTATAAACAACCTAGAGTAATAGCTAACTAATAGGGTGACAAAAATAAATATCATGGAAGAAACTCTTCTTAACTAGTGACAAGTTCACAACACATCACAACATGGTGAGTTGGAATGTATATATTTATACACTACCTTCAATATCTTTCAGAAGGAGATGGATAAGAAGGAAAAAATTTCCAATCAAATATAATCATCTTATTCTAATACTCTAGGACATCACAATATAATAATGGTTTTTGAGACCTATGAATTCCCATTCCTAGTAGAGGATGAGAATGAATAATATGATAATACTATTGAGTTCCATGATTTCCAAAATTACATAAAGACATCTTCAATCTGAGTAATAAGCAACCTATTAATACCTCAACACTTCCAAATAATAATTCTACTAATCCTCCAAATTCTAAGGCACACAATAATCCACATCCCACCGAAATGGGTGATCATTTACAAAGTTTAAAACTAAAAACCAAAGTCAAGTATAAATTTTCTAAGGATATGAAAAATATCAAGGATAATATCACCCTAAATGAACTAGATTAGATCATTGAACATTAAGAGTTATTGTTAAATGCCCTGACTAAGATATCCTCTACATATGATAATTTCAAAGTTATGCATTCAAATGTGATGGTATTTAAAGACAACCCTACAATACTGCTATTTATATAAATTATGTGAATGTTTAGAAAGAATGTGCAAAATTAATTAGTTGGATCAGGTGCCTTAACCAATGTGATCCTAACATTTGTGTAAAATAAGCTAGGTTTGACCCTAGATAAGTCAAAAAGTGTGGTCCTATAGTTGGACAAGTATTTGTTACCATGAAATGGATAACTAAAAAAATTACACATGTATCTAGCATCTAAGCCATGTGTACAACAATACACAAATATTATACTTATTTATATTCCAAAATATTATGATTTATTATTGATCCATTACTGGTCATAGACACTTAAAGGGTACAGGGTCACTGACTTATCAAACCTATGACTACCTTGTAAAATAGTAGCCAATTAGATTCAAGTGGATAGAGAATGAAAGATGAATTGCCTAATCACCAAGTATAATTCCAAGAATGACAAGGTTAAGTTCACATATACACATGTAATATTAGACACATTTTCTACCAAAAATAATCTTCATGAGCAATAATTTTAAGGTCCTTCTCAATTATAGACTCTTATTTTTACAAAACTAGATCAAATCAAACTTCTAGTGTTGGCATAGCCCTAAAAGATCTAGATGGTAAGTAGTACATGGATTGAATATCTAATCTTTGGTCTATAATTCTTGATAAAACATAATTTCAAGTAATTGTAAGGCCTAAATGATACAAAGATGGCTATTAACCAAATTAGGAAAAAATATCAATATAATTACCTCTAATTAAATAAGTATAAACATCAAGCATGGGACCTATTCAAATCCTTTGAGGTGTTCAATATCATGTCTACCCCAAGGGAATATAACCATATGGTAGATTTTATTTCTATTTTAACTACCAATCTAGCACTACTTTAAGAATCTGAAGTGCATAATTCTTTGTGGAGTTGGTTCCTTGCCTCTCTATCCTAGATAATGTGGATAACTTCTAGGTATTTTAGTCTGATTAGAATATTGTCCAAATCATGAGTATTATAGTATTATTGATTATTATCTTATAGATGATAAATATGTGGATCTGATGTATATCAAATATCTAGGAAAGGATGGTATCCTATAGTTGAAGTAAAAAATGCATCGCTCTAGGAATGATTTCCCTAGAATGATATTTTTGTGTACATACATAAGCTCAAAAGCAAAAGTAATCTAGATTAACTGAGTGTAAATTCATCAAGGAAAATATAGGAACTAACAAACATCCTCAATATGTGAACATTGGTTTGAGTTACACTAAAAGTGAGAAACAAAAGTTGAAGATTCTAGTAAAAAACTATAAAGACATGAATACCTAGATATTTGAGGATATGAAGATATTTGACCCTCAAATTATCACACATACCATTCCATTAAATCCATAACATAAGCCTTTTAGGTATATATAGAGGAAATTTAATATAATAGTTGAACCTCTCATCTATACATAGGTATAAAATCCATTAGATTATAGGATTATCTTTCCAATTAGGCATTCTACTCGGGTATCCAATATAATAATAGTCAAAAAGAAGAATAGATAAAATATACTCTTTGTTAACTTCATTAGCCTAAATAGAGAATAAAAGGATAATTATCTTTTGCCCTCCCTAGATTAGGTAATTCATATGGTTAATGGATCTAATATGATTTCATTTCTACATGGATTCTCAAGTTATAACCAAGTGTTGGTGGAAGCATAAGACAAAATGAAGATTGCCTTTACAACCAAGTGGGGAAATTTTACATATGAAAAGATACCTTTTGGCCTAATCAATAGATAATCAGCCTTACAAAGAGTGATGGGTTTCTTTTTAGGGACTTGTTGGAAAATGCATCATTTTTTATATTTATGACTTGATAGTGTATTCAAAAAATAGAGTTGATCATGTAAATCATCTATAAAGAGTATTTGATAGATGTCAAAGACATGGAGTCTCTATTAATCCAAATAAGAATATATTTTGAGTTATTATAGTGAAATTATTAGGCCACTTAATCACTAATTAGGGATTTCCATTGATCCAAAATGAGTTTAGGACATTAAAAACTAACACCTCCCAACAACAAGAAATAATTAAAGTATTTATTTGGTAAGATTAAAATTATAAGTAAATTCATTTCTAGTTTTGTAGAGATTATTAATCCATTGAATGTTATGCTAAAACAAGATGACATGATGGATTGGGAAACAAAGGCTAAGATATTTTCAAGACATTAAAATTACCCTTGCTCAAGCACAAGTTCTAATTATGTCAAACTTCAATAAATATTTCTATCTTTATTCATTAATTTTAGAACATAATATAGTTACCATAATTACATAGAAGGTGGATGAAATTGAACATCCCATTTCATTCATGATCTCCAATATAAAAGACTCAAATTTCAAATACTCTATGATATACAAAAAAATATATGCCCTAATCAAAGTGATGAAATTTTTTAGGCATTATATTCTAAGGAACAAGAGATGTGTTACATGCAATAAAAAGTGAAGTTGATCTACAAATCAATCCTAAGAGAAGATAAATCAGCTAAATATATTGTTAGTAATAATAATAATAATTATTATTATTATATATATATATATATAATAATTATTACTAACAGTATATATATACATACATACATATATATATATATATATATATATCATAAAACATGTATTTCTATTGATCCATATAACTAAGTCAGATTTACCTTTCATGATTAAATACAAGTAAGTAGCCTTGAGTAGAAATGATTAAATGATTTTTTGATATTTTGTGATTTGGTAGTGTTTAAAAGAACAATGTGACTAATCTAGTAAATTAACCTTCCTATCTATACTATGTACACTAATCTAATAAATAAATAAAATAAATTAAAAATTAATTAATTACTAATAATTTGGGTTAATTTAATTTAATTGAAAAATACAAAGTACTAGGTTGATTGGATCAACCTAATATGTAAATAGTATAGAACATAGTTGATTTGGTTGACTCTATCTATTAAAAAATAGTCCAAAGAAGTGTATTTGAGTAAGTTAACTAATTTTCCTAGGCAAAAAGCAATTATCAAACTAAGTTGAAATAGTTTACTTAGTTTACTATAAGGTTATAATTTTTTATAACTAAAAAACTCAAAAAATAGAAATGAAGTTTGACTAAAATTAATAAAAATGAAATAACCAATTTATTTAGAATGCACTTGATAATAAATTTAATTTGATTGATTTATTAATGTACTAAAGATGTTGAGTTTTTTTTTTAAACTATGTTATCTACATGAGGGTTTGAACCTATAAGATAAAATTTTAAAACAAAGTCAAACTGGTAAACTGATTTTACAGAAGACTAAATAATTAAAATGACTAAAATAACTATGTTGAAAAAATTGATCTAGTAGTCTAAACAAAACTTGTTAGAAAATTTTGAAGACAGGATGAAATTATAAATAGATAAGATCAATCTAGTATGATAAAAGGTAAATTTTGATCAGAAAGAGCTAAACAATATCTACAGGCTCATGTCAATTGAAAAAACTATTAAATGATTCCCTAACTTAGTCAATTAGATTGATGAAATAGAAGATGACCTTAAAGAATTTAGACCTACATCAATAATATCAATCTAGTTGTCTATAGAATAAAATGGCATCTACACAAATCTTAACTAAGTTAATTGGATTGATTGAGTATTAAAATCTTCACAAAAATTATTATATCAAGTCGACACAATTGATCTAATAGTCTAAAAGTAAAGGTTAAATTTTCAATGGTTAGATCATGTCAAGTTCACCAAAATGTATGCAAGCAAAGGTGAAGTTGATCTAAAAGGCAATCATAACTCAAAATATAAATCAACTAACTATAATTCTAGTAATAGTTATGTAATCAGGGTCATGACCAATATAGATCTGTTAAGCCTACCTAATGGATCTTTTATCATATAGTGTATTTAGAGAGGGCTCAAAATCCTCTATTCAAGAAACACCACACAATAATGCTAGCTAGGTATAATAATGAAATAATAAAGTAAACATAATCTAGTGCTAATTAAATCTTGTGGCAAAAATGGGGGATAAACATAGATAATAAACCTGCAAATTAAAACTCTATTCAATCAAATGTAGAGGTAATCTTAAGAAAAGAGATATAATACAATCATTATTCACTACTCATGCAAATCTATTTAATAAAATATAAGAGTAAGAGTTGGGAATAATTATCTTGACATGAACCCATAAGGCCTCAACCTCTCCCTTAGCCATAGGTGATTTAGAATAGGTTATGTATTTAATAAGAAGTGATGGATGGAAAATAGACTATAATCTAGCAAAGGACCTCCTAGTGAATCTCAATATTTCACAAGACAAAGGTTCTCCTCTAAGAAACATGAAACCTAAGCAATGACTCCTCAATTAGAATGTCATGAATGTAGATAAAGAATCATAAATGAATTCTTCTCTCTCTTGTAAATGAAGTGAAATATGGGTGTATATAGCCTAATTTGACCCTAAGTCTTTCTAAAACTTTAGTTGATGTAGTTAGACTAGTCAACCTTGTTAATTGGACAATAGAGTCATTAAGTCTTGAACTTTGTCTAGGATGGCTTAGTCCCATAATTTTCCCTATACCAATAATTAGGTCACCCATTCTACTACATTCTATAAATGGTAAAGCTCATTTTTACTTAGGTAAGGGCTATTTAAGGTAGTGAATTTAATAAATAAGCATATGGTTGAGGTTTCAAAGATTAGGAAACATATAAGAGTGGTTTGTATTAGTTTTAATTGATGTTATAAGGAACAAAAATCTTATAAAGAACTAAAAATTTTCCCACCCCATTCCTAGTGTACCCTTTAAGGCACGCACATAAAGAGGTTGAGAAATGATAGGTTCTTACAAGAGATAAAGCATCATTTATTGATAAAGTTTATAAATATTTTGTTTATACATATTACATCATCCCAGACCTAGTTTCTAATTTTAAACCTGGAAAAAATGAGTTGGGTCAGAGAAGAGACAAGTGAATGGACAAACTTCAAGAGTTTGATGTTGAAACTAGGCCAACCAATATGGTGATTGGCTAAAGAATCATCCATATGATGACTGAAATTAATCCATGCATTTGTATTAATTAAATAAATGAGGCTTAGGTAGTTTTTGGTGAGTGATATACTCAAATCATCCATTATTTTCTCATAGGAACATGCCCCCTAAACTAAATAGAGAGTAGAGATGAGTTCATAGGCTAAAATCAACTCATTATATGACTAATAAAGGATTCCTATATAGAAATAACCATGGATACATCTAATTATTATGTGTTTCAAAATAAGTTGTGGACATTCTATAAAATCAACATCATAATATTGTTAATGGATATCCTCAAGTAACACAACAACTCACAAAATTCTAAGGATTAGATACTATTATTATAAAATATTCAATGATATATAAAACAATGTCATAACTTTCTATGAATTCTAAGTATTTGGTAAAAGGGAGATGAGTGTTACCATTCCATTGAAACTAGTCATATAAAGACACCCCTTTGTCTGATGGGGCCTTGAATTTATTGGGACAATTAAACCAAACTCTTAACTAAGGCATAAGATTTTCCTAACAACTACTAACTATTAATCACTAGATGTCATCAAATTTTTGGAATAAAATATACTACCCAGGTTTGCTACCCTATGTTTTTCATTTGTGATAACAGTCCAACATTATAGTCTACTAAATTTACTCAATGGGATTCTAACTATTAAATCACCATCATTATCTCTTTGAACTACTATCCACAAATGAATGGAGTGGCTAAATTTACCAAAAAGAATTTGATGGATACCCTTAAGAAATCAACCCAACGTGAACCAAGAGAATGTCAACTCTTGTTGAAGTATGCATTATGGGTAAAATAATCTAGGAAAAAATAAACTCTCAAGGTTTCACCTTTTCTTCTAGTGTACGGGAAAAATGCAATCTTCCCCATTGATCTTAAAATTCCAATGTACCAATTCAGGTAAGAGTACATGGTGGAGTATGAAATAATTTTAGAAAGATTAATTGATATGGTCTAGATGAAAGATGTAATAATTTAAGAACTACATAGCTTAATAAAAAATCAATACATTATCAAAATATGGTTTCAAAAAAGGTCTAATATCAAGGAATTTAAGATTTTAGACCTATTTCTTCTATGGGATAAAACACATGATAATAAAGGACAACATGATAAGTTCACTCCTTTGTGGATTGGACCATATTAAACATCAAAAATCATAGGTATTAATGCCTTTCACTTGAAGGACCTTCAAGGTAATCACCTTGTATTTCTAGTCAATGGATAGTTTTTAAAACATTATTTCATGAATTCTCCAGCTATAAATGTTCTGGAGTGACTGTAACTGTAAATGTAGAAGTAGATTAGATTTCCTATTTTCTAGATCATATTTCATGTTTTCTACATTAGGTTTCTTTCTTTCTACATTTGATTTGAGTATATTAGTTTTTATTCTTTCTAGATTAGTTTTCTAAAACTATATGATAAACCAATTGATTTCCTATGTTAAAGTTACAAAAACTTGCAAAAAATAAGGGGGCAATTTATAACGATATATAATAGGTTTTCATAAAGATTTATTCTAACAATACTAAAGATTTTTGGATTGAGTTATGTGTTATGATGAAATTAGGTTCTACTTGGATTGAATGAGTTTATTAAAACTCTAGGATTTACTTTGATATATTCATGCAAATTTTTGAAAGAGTCTCCATTTATAAAGATTAACTACACTTTTACATGCTAAAACTTGCAGGAGATATAATAAACATAGAAAAATAAACACATTGATAGAGACATATTTATCAAAATAAGTTTTATTATATATACACCCAACTAATGGTGATTCTCAACCGTTATTCTATCTATGTTTCAAAAAAATAACCGTACAAACTCATAAAATATGGGTGATTCAAATGATCTCTACTAGGGATATGGACACCTAGTTGGAAGTAGAGAAACACTTTGATTATAATCAAAGGTGTGTCTATTAGGGTTATTTATACCTAATAAGTAGTAGATAAATGACTAGACTTACCTTATTATTTGGTTACAAAATTAATTGTCAAAATAAAACCTATAATGTTTATTTAGGGCCTTTGTTAAAAATCTCATAACCATGGGATATTAATTTAACAAGAAATCACACACTTAGTCTAAGGAATGGAAAGGGTTAGTATGTTTCATGAGGAAGGGGTCTTTTTAGCATTTGGTTCATTTATCGTTTTCCTAATAAGGCTGATGTTTTTGTTATGATGCATTTCTAAGATTATAGTCTCTCAAATACTTAAGAGTACTCACCCACTTGAGTTGGCATTTGTTGTAATATAACACACACACACCCATATTAAAATCCAAATAAGGACCCACTATTGATTGAATATATAGACTCAGGCTCACATAAACCAAAATTCTATGATGTGGAATTTGAAATTTATAAACTAGAGTCCATCCTAAGTTTACAGTGTGTTTTGAATTCAAAATAAGAGGAATCAATGTTGTGAATAATCCATAGGCATGTTGTATCATTTGCATTTAATATTATTTCAATTAAAAGATATTATATACTTATTATATTTTTATTTAAAGTCTAATTGGATTGAAGTTTTTTAATTTTAAATAGTTCTTTTCCTATCTTTTATCTCAAATAGTTTATTCTACACTTAAAGGGTTTCCCTAGAATAATCCCAAAGATCATTTAATTTTACCATGTGATATCATTATGCTAACCTAGGCCTTATTAAATAACATAAGTCACTCAAGCAAGTGGATTAACAAGATCTATCCAAGTTTTTCCATCCTACTAAACTAGAGGTAATGTCATTAGATTACTTCATACATATTATCTTTGGAAAGTCAATCACCAAAATTCATCTACACATCAAGATCCCACTAACCTAAAGGTGACATTAGCAGAGTTCATACAAATATCTCAGGTAAGTGGATCACTGAGATCCGTCCACATGACATTATACTACTTACCCATAGGTGACATCAATAGATTTTCTCATATAAATTATCCTTGATAAGTAGATCACTACGATCCATCCATGTGCCATAATTCCTCTCACTTATAGGTAACATCAATAGATTTCCTCATACAAATATCTAAGCAAGTAGAGTAGTGAAATCCATCTATGTTTCATCATATTGACCACTCTAAGGTCATGTAAGTAGATTTACTTATATAGACTATCCCAAGCAAGTGAATCACTAAAAAATATCCACATGTTGTCATCCCACTAACCCACAACTAAAATAACAAAGTATATCAGGCCATAGCTCAATTACAAGTGAAATAGTGATATATAGACACATGTACTTAAACCATATATGTCGATAACAAGACACAAAGTCCAAGCTTGAAAGTGTGAAAAAATACATTTGTCTCAATACACTAACTAATCATCTTAGTGAAGGTAAACTAAGCCACATGACAATAAAATCCATGGAAATTAGATTTATAAAATTCAAATGTAAATAAATGACATGGACTGGATCGAAGGTCATTGTTTCCATTAATTCACATGAATTGAAAAATTATTACATTCAATTCTCAAGTCTAACACATATAATCCAATCACATTTCTTTCTAGCTATCAAGTGCACAATGTGAATTCAGGGCTCTATTATGACCAATAAATTTTAGAATCTTCATAAAACATATATTTTCCACATAGAATTTTATTTGATTTCTCATCTCATAATCCACATCGTTATACATAAATAATTTTAGAACTAAGTACACTAATACAACATTTTATTCAATATCTCTCAAACATAATATTAATCATTACTCTACTATTTGGGATGATGTCAGTATAATCAAACCATACAAGGATGAGGACCAACTCTCAATATTCAAACATGGGTATAAGGACAACTTTTTGTCAACAAAATTTATTGGTCTACATAATGTAGTATCCAAACCATAGATAATTCCATGCATTGACCTATTACTTAATTTATTAGGAATGGGAAAATATTTTGGAAAACACTACATTTTAGACTTAGAGAAACTCCAAAATCATACATAAGTGGGAATGATTATGAGAGATAATACAAATTACCTCTACCATAAATGGCATACAATAAGACATGGTTGATTCATGGATCCTCACCAATAAAATTGATAATAAATTGAAAGAATGGGATGCCAACCCAAGTAATTTTATGATTTAGGGCCCTAATTATACTATCCTCATTATTATATTTAGACCAAGAATAATAATTTACATGGACCTAAAGAATATAATATATGTTTTTTCAAACATTTATTATGTTAATGAGATATGGATTAGATTTTTGTATATTATCTTGACATACAACAAAATCATAGCCTTGGGATAGATGATCAACTCCAATTTGATTCTATGAATAAAAAATCAAGGAAGGTCATTAGATGGTAAATTATATATGATATCCTATGTGTTAGATGCTATGAATGTAATTGTACATTCTACATGTTAAGAACTCTAGAAACCATCCATATAATACCCAAATAACATAATTTGTGATGAATTCAATGTACTCTACGTGCATAGGTTCAGAAATAAAATGAAAAGGTTGGCATAGAAATTCTACCCTATGGTATACTAGGCCATATACGATACTAACATAGCCAACTTATCCTACCCCATAAAGAATACTATTTTAAAAAATGGACAATTAATGGTTTGATCATAAGTTCACTATAATTAGGATACAAGGTTTTCAAGGCACACCCTTTGAACTTACCCTATCTTGTGCCTGATAAATTGTGTATGAAGTAAATTATTTCTCAATTAGATGATAACATGGATGTTAATTTATAGATGGATAATCAATCATCCATCCACTTGACCCCTCTCAATATTAGATGAATGTAATATTTTATATGGGAACACTTTTAGTCTTTTTTAAGATTAAGGATACATCATGGATTGAAATGGGAACCATTTAAGCATTGAGACATTGGGAAAAATGTTAGGGAACATATTAAAATATATTAAAGGAAAGTGATAATCAACTATGGTCATAAATCTTACAAACATGACCATGTGTTAATGAAATCAGAGTATGACATAGAATTTGCTATTAGGATGAGATCAGAAAGCACATTAATGATTTTAACATAATTGATCTAATATAATCTTATAATTATTAAGAAATACTCCAAATAGATTGAAAAGTAATAATGGGTTTATAAACCTATTCATGGACTTTCTCCCCATACAAAAGTAGACATATAATAACAAGATGGCCCATCTAGGGAAGCAAATGTTGAAGTGAGAAGTGATACTACTAAAATCTCACATACATGCATAATTTCTACTATTTATCCTAAACACATATCTAGTGAGGAAAGACTTTCAAGTCCTACTACAATAGTTAGAATATTTTTTATGTTGCCACTACCTCCCTATATTATAACTCAATAAGTAAGTCTTCATGCTTTATTTTTTTAAAGTTTATATTATTTCTCCTCATACCTCACTACCTATTATGATAACACCACAAAACATAATGCCTCAATCTTCTAGGCAACCACATTCACCACCCATGATTACTCCAATGGTTACTACTCTCCTCATTTCATTTATACATGTTACTACTATAGTCCCTTCATCTCCATTTCCACCTTCTATAGAGCCATCCCCTACTATTATTAAATCACTAATTACATATAAAAGGAAGCCAAAGACTCCTCATATATCACCCCAAAAGGTGTAATTATAAGGGAAGTAGGTAGAAGTTCCTAATCAAATGGAGGGTATAAAAAAGGTAAATAAATATCAAATCTTAATCAACTTTATGACAATGAAAAATAGGTAACAATATAGGTCATTGAAGAAGAATGGGTGTCTAAGATTCACATTAAAGAAACATAATCATTTGATGAAACAACTAAAATAGAGGAATAAGATGAGTGGATAACTAAAAAAAGTACTTATTTTGGAGGAGTTGAGATATTAGGTGAATCTAAATAGGTTGACCAAGGATATGTTAGCTGAATGCTTGACAAATAATTATCAAATAAATATGATAATTACAAAAAATATTGCCCTAGATATACCCTCTTATATTATAGATAATATAATACCTTGTTATTTGAAAACTTATTTAATTGTTATTACTATAATTGTTGTGGTAGATATTATTCATTATGTACATTATTTGATCTAAGCAAATATGCATTAGATAGTTAAACCCCCACATTTATCCACTATAGCCCAATTTGAATATATGGTTCCTCTTAATACTACTACTACTACTATTGGGGTTACATATACTTCAACCACATGTTACTTTCAAAATATACATAGCATCCCAATGACCTATTCATTATTTAGTGGAACCAATCCTTAATCTCCCATAACATAAATGGAAGAAATTTTGAAAACCTGGTGTCTACCTCCATTTTTGTTGCATAAGACACACCCCCTACATTATATACACAATTGGAAATTCCCATTGGACAAGATACTCAGATATATCCCATAAAATTTCAATCTAGAGGGTAGTTAGGAAGGGTAAATACTTTATTGATACACTAGCACAAAAGTAATTTACTAGATGGAGGAAGGATATACCTCCTTTTCTTGCATTACATACATATTCTCCCATAGTTATTCATATTATAGGGAGATATTATTCCATTCCTTTGGTTATAGATAAAGGAGAGCAATAAGTTGAATAGAGCATTTATCTAATTATTAATCAATTATAAAAAGATGTAGAAGCAAGAAAAGACCTAATAATTTCCAAAAAACCAATAACAAAGTTCCATTTTGATAAACAAAAGAATACCTTGAGGAGGGTTATGAAAATATTATGATTTTTAAAGGAGAATGGGTCGAGTTTGAGAAGAGAAAAGATATATTTTATGTAATAAAGAGAATAAAATTAAATCCTTATGACCTACATAGATATATGGAGGATCCTTCTAATTTTATGGATGCTACTAAGGGACTAATCAAATAAATGTTCAAAATCTATGATCCATCAATTTAAAAGTCACTATAAAATGAGAACCATTTAAGTTCCTAAATAAATAATAGATAATTAGTAGGGGTATCCAAAAAACTATATAACAACATTCATTTAGTAAGGTCTATTAAGACCACAT
>JARHVA010004278.1:0-12500 GCA_037957365.1 Torreya grandis
AATGAAAATGGTCTTGAGGAACTATTGGGGCGCGATGGTGGGGAGCGACGGACTGCAGCTGGGCGGCCAACATGAAGCCAGCACAAGGGAGCGACCTCTACCTGGGGGGGATCGAGCAGCAGGCAGAGAGACGTTCAGTGAGGAGAAGGCCAGGGTGCAGAAAATTAATGGTTGTCTGCCCAGGTCTCTGGAGCGACCAGTTCTGGTTCTTTCTCAGGAGGTTGTGCAAGAAGAGGTGGAATACCTGTCGACACATGCCCTCATTTGCAAATTCTTGGGAATCCGTGTTTCTTTACCAGCATTGGAAGCTTGGATTAGGAGGACTTGGCAAATTGCTGGAGATTTTGACATCCTACTGGCAGGAAACAGCTATTTCATTGTCAATTTTTCCTCTGTAGCAGATCGGAACAGGATTTTCGAAGGGGGCCTTACTTCTATGATAGAAATGGCCTCTTCCTTAAGCCTTGGCACGCTGGTTTCAACTCGGCGGAAGATCTCCCAGCGTGTGTCCCTGTTTGGGTTCGTTTGCCAAGACTGCCCCTGGAGTTTTGGCGGGAGGATATCCTTCGTCAGATAGCGACTCTGCTTGGAGCACCGATGGGCAATTGCGCACCAAACTCTGGATAAAAAGGTAATTTCCTACGCTCGAATTTGTGTTGAGATTAATTTGAATAATCCCCCTTCCGGATTTCTCTCGAGATTTGTCTGGGGAGTTCATCCTGGATCCAGCAAATCGACTATGAAGCCATTCCGTTTCGTTGTCGTATCTGCCATGTGTATGGCCATTTACACAAACAATGCCCGCAGGCGGTCAAAGAGAGTGATATTCAAGGTGAAGCAGCGTGGGTCTCGGGGGCCCCAATTGGGACAGAGGTGCCAGACAGCCGAAACATTTTGGGGCAGCCCATATACAATCAGGGGATTTGAATAAAGGCAAAAACCAGCTCCAAGCTGATGGCGCTGAACTGGGCAGTATTGGCTCCAAAGGTCCTGACAAAGATGGATTTACCACAGTCAAGGCGCAAGGGGGAAGTCTCGTGGTAGGAAAAGGGCAAATTTTGACAGATAAAATGAAGTTGATTTTAACAGATTTGAAGTGCTAGACACGCATGAATATAGAAGACGGTATTCCGGAGCCGTTTCAGACGGAGGATGAAGGGACAATGGAACCATCTGCCCTGAGGAGGAAATTTCCACCTTAGTCATGAGGCCGACACAGGGGACTGACAAGGAAATGCAGGATGCGCCCAATTCTGCTCTACTGCCCAAAGGGGATTCGGAAGTTTGCTGGGCCGACCTGGCAAAGGAGGTGGAGGCGTCTAGAACTTTTAAAGGTCCTCCTTCTAGCCTGGGCATTATGCCACGACCTTTTAAGAAGCCTTCTGGCCCCAATCCCCCACGTGTGGGGCGAAGGAAAGACCAGGAGAAACTAAAAATTGCAGGTGATCTTCTAGTGGAGGCAGGGCATGTTAAGACCCTGAACGAGCACTTCACTCAAGTTTCCCAATGATTGTTCTCTCCTAGAATGTGAGGGGTCTGAGTAGCTCTCCCGTCAAAGAGCTATTGTTAAACTGGTTCATGCTAATTCTCCTGACATCTTGTGTATTCAGGAGACGAAATTTTCTGTTGATTTATGGTTATCTTCTATGCAGAAGCGCTGTTTCTTCAATCACAGCCATGTGTGTGGGGCTGCTGGGTCTTCCGGTGGGCTGGCAGTGTGTTGGAACCCGGATTGCATTACCCCGATTGGCTGGTTGGCCAGCAATTCTGCTCTCACAATGATAGCTGTCTCGAAGGATTCGGGGGGGAAACTATACTTCTTACTAATGTTTATGCCCCTGTGGACCTTCCTGGACAGCGCAAATTGTGGGATCATGTGCGGTTTGTCAGAAGCTGCCACCCCTACTTGCCATGGATAGTGACAGGAGACTTTAATGCTGTCCTAAACCTGGGGGAAAAGAGAGAGGAGGTCTGGCTCGGCTGGGGCCTTCTTCGGAACTATTTCGGCAAAATATTGACCTTCTACGCCTCTCAGATGTTAAACCTCTCAATGGCACATTACCTGGAGTAACAGAAGGAGTGGAGAGGAAGGTATTCGGAGCGCCTGGACAGATTTTTGGTTTCTTGCTACTGGCACTATGGTTCCTCGTCCATCACCTCGGAGATTCTGGACTGGGGTGGATTGGACCATTGGCCAATTAAGTTGTCCACTAACCAGATTTCGGCCCAAGGAAGCCTCCCTTTAAGTTTCAGTTAATGTGGCTTCGTGAGCCTTCCCTGCATGAGCTTATGGGTCAGTGGTGGCGCCATGGAGGACCCAACTTTGGTACAGCCATGTTCTCCTTTGCAAAAAAACTCCAGTACGTCAAAGGGAGGCTTAAGTATTGGAACATCCACTGCTTCGGGAATCTCCATTATATGAGGAAGGAAGGCTCAGGACCAGCTGAATGTGATTACTAGGCAAATTAGAGACAGCGGGCTCTCGGAGGAGCTTCATGAGGCTGAATCCCAAGCGGTGAAAGACCTTACTGAGTGGGAACTCCGTGAGGAGATCTTCTGAAGCAGAAGGCGAGGCTTGAATGGCTCCAAGAAGGTGATAGGAACACTGCCTTCTTCCACAAGTCTACCCAGGCTAGGCGTAATACTAGTTATTTAACCCACTTGGTGACCCCGGATGGCTCTCGGTTGAGCTCTTTGCAGGACATTTCTCAAGCAGCGGTTACCCACTTTTCTAGTCTGTTTTCTGCTGAGCGGCACCCCTCTGAGATAGCTGAACATAATGTGTTGTCCTGCATCCCTTCTGTGGTGACACAGGAGATGAATGAATTTCTGATGAGGCCTATTGAGCGGACTGAGGTTGAGGGGGTGGTCTTCAGTATGAAACGTGGCAAAGCCCCTGGGCCGGATGGCTTCCCAGTGGAGTTCTATTCAGGACTTCTGGGATGTCATCAAGTATGATCTCTTTGATGTTATACAGGAATCCTTTATCAACAAGGAAATGTTGAGGGCCTTGAATGCTACCTTCCTTGTCCTGATACCAAAGAAAGAACAGGCGGACCAGCTGGATCAATTCAGGCCGATTGCGCTCTGCAATGTGATTTACAAAATTATTACGAAACTCTTAGCGGAGAGGCTTAAAAGCTGTCTCTCGCTGATTATATCCAAGGAGCAGGGTGGATTTGTTGCCGGTAAGCAGATCCTGGACGAGGTTGTTATTGCTTCTGAGGCCATTCACTCTATGAGGTCTTCTCAGGAGAGGGCCATGGTTATCAAGCTTGACTTAGCTAAGGCTTACGATAGAGCCAGCTGGAGATTTCTGAAAAATATCATGCAGGCCTTTGGGTTCAGCCCTACTTGGATCCAATGGGTCCTGAGTTGTGTGACCACGCCCTCCTTTTCGGTTCTCATCAATGGGCAGCCAACTGAACTTTTTGGGGCAGCTAGAGGCCTGAGGCAAGGAGACCCGATATCACCTTATCTTTTTATCATTTTGGCGGAGGGATTGGGCCGGCTGATCAAATTCCAGGTCTCTCAGAACATTGTGCAGGGTTGGCAGTGGGGGAATGCCTTAGTCACGTCCCATCTTCAGTTTGTTGATGATACTATGCTGATGGGGAAAGCTCGCATTCGCGAGGCGGAAGCTTTCAGGGACACTCTTGACATGTATCTGGAGGCTACGGGGCAGAAAATCAACGATCATAAGTCCTCCGTCTATTTTTTCAACACTCCTGGCCCGATACAGAGGCGGATTGCGGCCATTATGAGATTTCAAATTCAGGTTCTCCCGGTTGTTTATCTGGGCATTCCTATAGTGGTTGGCAGGCAGCCACGCCTCTTCTGGCATAATGTTTTGGATAAGTTGAGACAGAAAGTGAATCACTGGACGCACAGATGGTTATCCACTGCTGGGAGAGTTACTCTGCTGCAATCTGTGATCCAAGCTCTTCCTGTGTACCGCTGTATGGTGCTGGCTGCTCCTATCTATTTTCTCAAAGAATTTGACGCCCTATCCCGCCAATTCCTCTGGAGTGGTAATCTTCGGTGCACCAAATGGAGCTTAGTCAAGTGGGATACGGTGTGCAGGCCCAAGAAAGATGGGGGGCTTGGATTGAGGTCTGCCATCTTGGCTAGCCAGGCGCTGGCTGCCAAATTATATTGGAGATGGTGCTCTAATCAGGCTCAGATGTGGGCTCGGATCCTGACTTTTAAGTATTACCCGGGGGTGGATCCCTCTGTCATTGCTCGGATGCCCCTTGAGAGGAGTGGCTCCATGATCTGGAGTACCCTCAAACTGGGAGCTCAGCTTATTAAACACAGCCTCTTTTGGATTTGTAAGACGGGAGAGCAAGCTCTCTTTTGGGAGGACTCGTGGGATGGCGCGCCCCCGCTCTCGTCCTCTCACCCGCATTTACAGGAATTATGTGCGGCTTTCCAGGAGGCTGGCTGGAACAATGTGGTGCACTACAAGGAGGAGTACAGAGTGGGTCTGGCGACTTGCTTCAGATGGAAAAATTCTTCAGATTGGCCCCCTGGCGGATCCATGGCGAGCAGGATGGAGCTTGCTCAGCTTCTTGATGCTAGGAATTGTAATTCTCTTCAGGGCCAGGATTTGCTTGCTTGGGGAGGCGGGTCTTCTGGAAACTATTCCGTCTCGGAGGGTTATCAGACTTTGATGAAGCAAGCTCAGGGTGAGGTGAATTTCAGATGGGGGAAGAAAATTTGGAATTCTGTTACCTGGCCTAAATGTAATTTCTTTATATGGACGCTTGCATACAACAGATGCCTCACTTGGGACAATTTGTGCAAGCGTGGCTTTCAAGGGCCTTCTAGATGTGAGCTCTGCTGTGATGAGGTGGAAACAGGGGTGCACCTGTTTTTTCAGTGTAATTTTGTTAAACAGTTATGGCATAGATGGTGGCATGCTTGGCGCAGTCCCTGCTGGCACGCCTCTTCCTTAGTTGACTTCTGGGAGCGCCTTAATCCTCCCCCTGCTAAAGCGTCGACCCTCCAGGCGGCTTGGTTTGCTGGCCCGGTTTTTATCTTGTGGAATGTTTGGAAGGAAAGGAACAGGCGCATTTTTTGTGCAGAGCAGAGGAAGGTCGACGCCATATGGGAGCTGGTGCGTTTGACTTTGCAGGAGACTCTCGCTGCCAAAGGGCTGAGTGTGATTGGGCTGGGAACGGAAGAGCAGAATATTCTGCTTAACATTGCTGGCAAGCCGTGGGTCGTGACTCCCTCTGCCTCTCTTAGGAATCCGTGGATGAGAGATAGGCGCTGCCACAAACCTGTCAACAGACATGGGCATTGGACTCTCCCCCCCGCCTGGCTTCCTGAAGATTAACACTGATGGCTCCTCGTGTGGGAACCCAGGGGATGCGGGAATTGGAGGCGCTGGGCGTGATAATGCCGGAAATCTTCTATTCGCCTTTTCTGTTTACAAAGGATGGTACTCCAATAACTATATGGAGGCGTTGGCCGTCCTTCAGGGGCTGAAACATGGCTGTCATCTGGGCTGGCAAAACATTATCTGTGAGTCGGATTCCCAGGTCGTGATTGATCTGATTAGTAATCGTAATTTTGTTAATGCCGAATGGAGATTGGCTGAGGTTGTGCAACAGGTTCTTCAGGTAAGTTCTCTGTTGGATTCCGTCACTTTCAAGCATATTCCCCGCGAATGGAATGAGGTTGCCGACTGTTTGGCCAAGTGGGCTTCTGAACAGGGACCCCAATGGAAGATTCTGGATTATAATTTTCTGCCTCTACAATGCTCCCAGAAGTTGACTCTTCTGGTGGAGCAGGATAAGGCTGTGTAATGGTCTTGTTTTTCCCGTTTTTGAATAAATTTTTACCCCGTTTAGTCAAAAAAAAAGAAAATGGTCTTGATGGAAGAATGCAAGCTAGCACGGAAATAATCCCTTGTCAAAATGATTTCATTGAAAAGAGTGAAGGAGATCTTGATTAGGTATGGAAATATTTGTAACATATTTTCATGGAAGAAATGGAATTTGTTGGAAATCATGTGCTCCCTATAGACTAAGAAGGTGAATTTCAACATGAAATTGGTGAATTTGGTATCCTCCTAGAAGAGGAAGAATTAATTTTATCACAAGTGAAATATGATGAATTGAGTCTTAAATGCACAGATGAACTTCCATTATTCATGGATGAGGAAGAAAACCAATATCTCTCTCATGGATTGAGTCTTTATGAAGAGAAAATTCATTATGTAGTAGTTGAGTAGGTTACAATTTAACATGAGGTAAGTTTTTTTGAAGATGAATTGGTTATTTGTCTTGTTTAACCTCATGGATAAAGGATAAGACTTTTATATTGGTTATTAGTGTTATTTAAGATTCTATTCAAACATTTAAATATTTTTACCATCCTATTGTTCTTCAAGATAATGATAATATTTAAATTTAACTTGGAATTATTTCAAGTAATGAATAAGAAGCTTCCTTTTGGGAAGAGCTAGGAAAATATTCTCTAGTTTGGATGGAAAACCTATAGCACATGAGGAGAGTTCTAGTAATGTTGTCTTGGACAAGAAGCATGATCAATAGATGTATGATAAATCTCTTTAATATAACACCATGTTTGATGACCTTATTGAGTATCATGATCAATTTTAAGGATGCCTTAAATACATATGAAAGTCCTACTTTGACATGTTCAATGAGTTTGAAGAGCTTGGTAGGCTAGCATCTCAAGAAGAAGTTGTTGATGAAGGTTTCAAAGATCTTAGCAAGCCAAAAAGTCTTATTATCCATCACCAATAAGTTGAAACCCATGGTGTAGCAAGATATTATGAATATGAAACTCTTCAATATGAATATGAGATAGAGTTTGAGAGTCCAATTAAAGATAAATTTATTGTTGCCTTTATGAATCAAAACATAGTCACTTTGGAGGTCTCACATTGCCAAAGATGGATAGAAATATGTGGTGAGAATTGAATATTAGTATTATTTTTTATTTATTGGATACATGTTTTATGTTATTAGTAATCTTAAGGATAGGCTAAGGAAATTGAAAAACAAGGAAGAGGATCATAGAGAAAGCATAATGTTCCAAAAATAGTTTGATCACCATCCTTTCTCCTCGCATGAAGGTGATTCAAAGAGTTTCCATTTTAATCTAGGAGGATCAATTTTGATAGGTTAGTTTTATATATTATTTATTGTCTTGTTTTTTGATCTAAGTGATTTTTATTATATTTTATTTTATATTTTTGTTTGTTATGTGTATTTCTTTGGTGTGTTTTCTTTTATCTTGTTATATTAGTGAAAGTACTCAACTATTTAATTCATTTAAAGAGGTTTGAATTCAAGTGTAAAGGTCAAGTCATGATTTTTTTTGAGATGAGATGAATCTATTACCCAAAAAGTGGACTAGGCAATCGGTCTAAAGTGTAAAGCAGACATGCGATCCAAGGAGGTAGTCAAATATGTTATCCAAAATTTGTATACCTTGAATGAGGATCATTCAAAAATTTAACTTGATTGATATTAAATTTTTTGATATAAATAATGAATAATTTATCTTATTAATTAATGGTCTAATTTTATATGCATTGTGTCTTTCTTAATAGCTTTCAAAGTCATTTAGCATGGTATAAAACATCTAGGTAAAGTCATGTTATTTTGTCATAAAGTTGTTATTTCTCATGGTTTTAATTTTGTGATTAGTATTTTTTTAAGATAATTTTAAAAAAATTAAGGTAAGTGGGAAACCAATTAAATGTGGATGCATATCCAAAAAGACAAGGTGGTAACCCTGTAAGGAGAAAACATGGTCTAAAGTTAGTCAAATGGGTCAAAAAATCAAAACTAGTAAGTGGATCACATTGTTTTTAAATATATTTGAAGAGTTTAAGGTAATTTGATAATATTAATTTATTTTATTACTATAGTCTTAGTATAAATTTAAATTTGAAAATGACACTTTATAGTCATGAGGAAATATGAAGGTTTATCTTTGGAAAATGAGTTCTTAAAAGCCATCTAACATCTTGGTGATGACATCATGCTCACACCTAACTATAAAATTTCTCTAAGGTATTTTATAACTGATTTTCAACGTTAAAATTATTTTTAAACTAATATCTATCATTATACAATGTCTTGGTTATGAAACATCTTGTCATCTTCTTCCACATCCATACAGGTTAGAAGAAGGTGAAGGGTCACTAGGTTCAGCATCTCTAACAGTTCTAAGAGGTAGAATGGTCAGACTCTTTAGAAAAGCATACTTTTGGTGGTTATTTGTATGGATTTTTTGATTTTAAAAATTTTTAAAAATATTCCATAGGTCCCCATGGTATTCTTCAACCCAAATTCATGCCAGAAGTGAAGCTATAGAGCTAAATAGTGAAAACCCCACTCCACTTCTCCATCGGTCTTCTTGGCAGATCAAAAAGGCTAAACAATATTAATTTAGTATTTTAAGTAGATATATTTTTAATATAATATATTTTAACCATAAAATATAATTTATTTCCATGTTTATTCATGATCATGTTTGATTTAGGGTCAAATAACATTGTTTTGGATAGTTTAGGTATGATAGTTTTGCTTATAGAGAAGTTGTGGATTATCTTATGCATGAAATGACTAAAATTAAGCTTCAGAATTAAATCCAATGTACTAAATGTATTTCATAATCTTATAATAATTCAATGGGGTGAAAAAATTCATGATAGACAAGAAAATATGCATCTATTGTCAAATTTTTTGAACTAGCTGTCTTAGTGAAGTGTCATGATCAAATGTAGATATATGATCATTTTTAAATCCTTTGAAGCATATAAAATACATAAAATAAAATTTTACATTATTCTCATGAGGAATTATAATATTTGGATCTTTAATTTAGAGTTCATATTTTCCTTATTCAAGCTTAGAACTAAGGAGGACTATGAGCTTACAAGTCTGCAAACTTGTAGGTCACAACTAGTACCAAGTGTTTGGATTAATAACTTAAAATTCATCTTATTAAACATTAATTGGAGTTTTATGAACATAAAAATACCCATAAAAAATCAATCTTCATTTCAATATTGGCTAAAAGGACTGTATGTCTTAATGGATTATGTGTGTTAGATAGGACTATGGGAGTCTAAAATAAGGACTATGAAGATTCTATATGCACATTAAAGATAAAATCATTATGCTAGAGCAAATAAGAGCTATTAATGAAACTAAACACATTTTTAAAATGTCTCAAATGATTCAATGGGATTAAAAAAGAGAAAACATAATGGAATAGGGTTTTTAGGCTAAAATATAGTCTACAAGTTTATTAGCAGGCAAAGAAGAAAAGAAGCATGTTCGTAGTGATGTTGGAGGATATAAGAAAATGTAAGGGTTAAATACAAGGATTAATTAAGGTTAATATAATATTAAATCACGTATGTGGTTTTTTTATCTTTTACAAACTTCAAAATTAGTGACTTGTAGTCAAGAAAATATAAATGACCATTTACATCCTACTTAAAGGCAATGTAATCAAAGTAAAATTTATATGTGGTGTGAATAATTTTGTATAAGGTTAAATAAATACCTAGATTAAATATAAAATAATTATTTTAAATTTTGAAAATAATTAAATATAAAATAATTTATAAATACCACAAAATTATATAATAATAAATGAATGAGGAAAATCTATAAATTCCTCCAATGAGTCAATGAGGATTAAGAAGGAACAAACATAGTGGAAGAGGGTTTTTAGGCCAAAATATAGTTTACAAGTTTATTAGCAGGTAAAGAACAAAATAAGCATGGTTTTATTGGTGTTTTAAGACATAAGATGATGTAATTATTAAATACAATGACTAATAAAGTTTTATCTAGTATTAAAACACCTCAATAAGTTTTTTCTAGCTTTGAGAGACTTCAAATTTGGTGACTTGTTGTCAAGTAAATCCAAATAACCACCTAAAACATACTTGTAGGAAATGCAATCAAAGTAAAATTTGTATGGGGTGTGAATAATTTTTTAGAAGTTTAATAAATACCTAGATTAACTCTATAATACTTTTTAAATACCACCAATTTCTAGGAGAACAAATTAAGGAGACAAATCTCCAAATTGTAGTCATAGAGGCCTAATGCTATCCTACATGCCAATCAAGAAAAAATTGAGGAAGGTTGCCTTATATGATGACAAAAAAGGGTTAAAATGTTTTATATCATTTAAATTAATAATTATACATTATATAATCTATTTATCATCCAACAAAATATAAACGATGAAGAAATAAACATGAATTTATATCCAAGAAACCAAAAACACTACCTATAGGCCTATGTTTAGTCTTTAAAGATAATACGTAATTTTGGTGTTGAATTTGAAGCCTAAGAGGAGTGGGTGACTATTGTATAGATGTTTAAAATTTTATTTCCATTTAAAATAAATTAAATAATATATATCACTAAAATATAATCATAAGAGATCTCATTTCTAAACCTACAGTCATGAAGGCTAAAACACCACCTACATGCTTGCTTAGGAGAAATGTGATTGGATGTTTGAGATTATAAGGTGGTAAGAGTTTAATTGATTCATAAATATAATTTTATGATGATAATATCATATTTAATAGGTTTTAATAGGACTAAAGATAGTTACAAGGGCCAGGAAGCCTAATTAAGCCTATAAGACCTAAATCTACATGCACAGCCCTGTAGGAAAAAATATTTCAATGGTGAAGATGATATTGAAGGATTATGACTTAAAGGGTTTTCTAATACACTTTTAAAATTTTATAATATGTTTGGATTCTATCCATGGTGAGTAATAAAATAGAATAGTGATTTTTAGGGTCACTAACACCAAAATGCCTTAAACCTTGGTTACAAGCTTGTGAGGTGGTAGTGGGGTTTGATGAATATAATTGGGTATATAACCATTTTAAATCTTCATAAAAAAATTAAAATACCTCAAAGAGGCATTTTAAACTCCAAAAAATAATTTTTTCACCTTGTTATGCATAAATATTCCTTCTCAAACTCTCAAACAGGCCTAACAGTCAAAAATGGTAATTTTCTCCTGCTAATAACTATACATATAAGGTGCATGAGATCATAAGTTCCTGTGGATAGTTTAAGACCATTTTATACTCAAAATTATTAGCATTTTTTTGGGTATTATGGACCCATATATATGAAACATTATTAAGATTATAAGGATCTCTAAACCCTATTTAAACCCTAATCGAAGCTTGATGAGAGAGAAGACAAGATTTATGACTCATCATGCATTGTTTTGACTTGAAAAAAATCCTAATAACATTTATCACTCCAATATAATACTCACCATGTAGGTTTCATGTACCTTCACCTATACAGATGTATTTAATGTTGTGTTTTTGTAATGTTTTGGGCTCAAAATAGGGTTTTTGGACATATGAGTTGATAAAAAACCATTTGAGAGGTTAGTTTAAAGGGTATTATACCCTATAATACCTTAAAATACACTCTCTTACTCTTTAAAGTTCTCACATAGGTTTAAAATCCATATAAAATGTAGAAGTGCTTATGAGAAGGTGATGTAGTCACCTATGGAAGACAAAGCAACATGGTTGGAGTACTAGGAAACTATGGATCACTCTATTATATGGTTTTAGGGTTTGATATACACTTATAAAACTTTCAAAAAAATTCATGGAGGTCTTAGTGCCATTCCAATGGCTAATACTAAGTAAATATGACCAAATGGACTAGCAAGCCTACATGGGTAGTGAAGAAGAATCTCTACCATGGCTAGGTGTGAAAAAAAAACAAATGGAAGATAGAGGAGTATTTTAGAATCCTAGGATAGCATGAAATTTTCTTCATGAATACAAGATTCCATGTGCCACGTTTCCAAATCATAATAATCCCTTCAATAAGTACTTATAACTCTTTAAACAAGAGCTCCTATGCCATTTAGTCAAGTTCCTCATCAATTTGATCCAACATATGCCAAGGAGATGGATGAAACTTATTATAATCTTCCTTTTGTCCTTGTAATTTACTTGAATTTAATGACACTTTTGATTGGAATTAATCTTATGCCTCTCTTCTCCCTCTTCTTTAATATTCCTATATATTCAACCTTGAATTCCTTATTATGGATCCTTTGGCTGAGTATGGCAAAGCCCTACTCAAATAAACACTTTTACAATTCCTTTTAATGTTTAATAAATATTATTCTTACCTTATAAATTACTTTCAACTAGTATACTTATGTGATTATTGATGAATTCTAGTATTAGTGCTTGTACTCTCTCCCATTTGTCCTCTCCTACCTCTTTGTAAAGGTATTGTCTTATTTCAGGTCACATGGTGAGTTTTAGGTAGATTTTCATGGTTTTAATGTGGATTTTAAATCATTAGTTTCATTATTATACCTCTTGACTAACCCTATAATTTAATGCATTATCTATAACCTCCATGTTGAAACACTCATGCTTGAAGGTCCTTGTTGAGTAGTGTGTTTAGACTCAAGTCTAGTTC